>QFEY01000501.1:15959-69667 GCA_003316435.1 Russula virescens | reverse complement strand
TTTCATCTCCCACTTTGGGCGAGAACGTACCTTGGGAACCCTCCCCGCCTTGTTTCTCTGCCCACCCGCCAGCCGCGCGGCCACCAGCCACCGCCCTTGTCAAATGGCGTGTGTATGTGTGGGTGCTCCTTTTGTCGGCACTTTCTCTCACACACACACGCAATCCGGGTTGCACAGGATTTGTCCGCGATCGTTCGCCCGTAGACCCGGCTAGAACTGGGCGTTTTTCCTGCGTGGGCAATCTATGAGGCTGACTCCGAATTCTAGGTCCTTCCCGTGGGCTTCGTATGTTCTCATTCGCCTCGCCTCGCCCCCCGAACATACAGTGCCACAACACAACAATACCCACAATAGGCGCTCGCGCACAGGGGCGCGGCGTCGGCGTCGGCGTCGGAGGCACATCGGCCCTATTCACTCTCCCACCCACCCATCGCGGAGGATCCACCAGAGGAAAATAATTACGCCCTACTCAAAACCCCACGATGATGTCCGTAGGGTGACAAGACGGACGGGATCGGATTAACGGACGGGACGAGAGGGGTTGGGAAGTTCCAGAAAAAAAAAACCACTCGTGCGGCACATTCGCGCGCGCAGCCCAAACTCTACACGAAAAAAAAAATATGAACAAAAAAGGGGGGAAACTCCGGTGATTAGCTATCATAAGGTATGATGCGATGAGAACAAAGGAATGGGGTTTTACGGGAGGAGAAGAAGAAATAGACGAGGGGGTTTGCGGGGATAGGGGCGATTTCGCGGGCGCTAGCGCCAGCGAGGTGTCGGTGCGAATGACGGGAAGGGGTCATAGGGCTTAGGGGGGGTGTTAAAACATAAAAAAAATAGAGTTTCGTTTCACAGGTGTGTCGTGTTTAAACTCGCCTGCCTGCCTGCGCATGCGTGGCCGAACGCACACAGCAAAGACAAGGCGCATGAGCTCCGACGCCGCGTAGAATATTTCCAGATCTTCTACGAGATAAAGTCTGTGGGTGGCGTGCAAGCGGGGTGCGACCCTTTGTGTTTGGTGTTATCCGGATAAGGCGGTCTGCGAGAGGGACTTTATCAAGAGTGGTAATCATACGAGGTAAGAAAAAGGTTAGGATTGGATGCGCTCGCTTTGGGAGGGCCTGTTCAGGGTCGAGACCCCCGTGTCTTGTGTGTCAGTCACCGTATGTGGATCAAAGGATCAATGTCGTGCGGTGCGGCGTCGTACGTACGTGCGTACGCAATCGCGATCATGTAAACGAGGGAGCAGAGCTCGGTAGTGCGCTAGAAGTTTCGTTATACGGCCGATACGCTATATGTCGTAGTGGATCTCCTACATCAGAAACAAGAAACAATAAGTAAAGAGCACCCGGGTGTTTTTTTTTTTCGAGCATATCGGGTGCTGTGTGTGTGTGTGTAAAATAACATTTTGGCTTCTCATCCCTCGGCCTCCAAGGAGCCACACCCAAACCTTGGCACGTTGCCACGCCATGTCGTGTCACCACAGTATAGAATAAACTTGGCTGCTACTGGCCACGCAAACGCAACCATTGACGGCGATGGGCGACCCCTCACGAGAAAAGCGGCCGGCCCGCATTCCCAAACCGAGACCGAGACGAGAGAAAAAAAAATTGCGATAACAGCGAAAACCACTCTCTTTCCGACGTGGACGACGCTGGCACCTTATTGTGCTGTACTGTCAGTGCCTACTCCACCTATCGACTACCCTTGCGGACGGCTACAGCGACCGTTGAACGGTCCCCACATTACAATCCGCCCGCACAGCACAGCACCATAGGGTTCATATCATCCACTACAGCAATACACATCCACATACCCACGATACGCCAAGGCCATGAGCAGTGAGTTAGACCTACTATTATGTCCTCGCACCATGATACACCATCACCACGCCCCCTTCTTCCCCTTTTTTACTCCGGTAAACTCACGCCGTGCACCGGCTAACAGCCGATCGGGACACAATCGGAAAAGTGACGGCCGTACTTGGAGCGCAATGGGGAGACGAGGGTAAAGGCAAGCTCGTAGACATACTCTCCGCCGATGTCGACATCTGCGCGCGCTTCGCCGGCGGGAACAACGCGGGTCACACCATCGTCGTTCCCATCGGCCCTGAGCGCGTCAAGACGACGTTCGCGTTTCACCTCTTACCGTGCGGTGCGTCCCTGCCCATCTTTGCATTCATTCTCTCGACCAGCTTGGTCTGGGATCGACAACTCATTTTCGGTGGGTGTATATATAGGGCTTATCAATCCTGCGGTTACGGGCATTGTCGGGCCCGGCGTTGTCGTCCATCTCCCGTCTTTCTTCGACGAGTTTGACGCACTGCGCGAGAAAGGTCTGCCTCTTCTCACACAGAACTGCAGTTCACGCCTTACTTTCCCTTTTTTTATTGTGGGGAAAACTATGCAGGACTGGATTGCACGGGCCGACTCTTGATTTCTGATCGTTCGCACCTCGTCTTTGACTTTCACCAGATCGTAGACGGGCTGAAAGAGGTTGAGCTCGGCGGATCGTCGTACGTCTTTCTTTCCCTCGCAATTCTCACGGCTTACAACACAGCAACATCGGTTGATGATCTCACAGCATCGGGACCACCAAGAAGGGCATAGGCCCGGCCTACTCCGCGAAAGCGTCTCGCTCTGGCTTACGCGTGCACCACCTCTTCGACCCTGCATTCGCTGATAAGTTCCGCAAGATCGTAGAAGGGCGCTACAAGCGCTACGGTTACTTTGAATATGACACCGAGGGCGAAATTGAGCGCTACAAGGTGCGATTCTCGAGCGCTCGTCCGCGTGTGTGCACGCGTGCACCATACCCTATGTGTTCGCGCACGCATCGCTGGTCCCTACCTGTCAAACGCCACTCTTTTTTGAGTTTTTGATTCTGAGCTTCGCAGGGATTGGCGGAAAGGTTGCGCCCTTTCGTCATCGACAGCGTCGTGTATATGCATCAGGCGCTTGCCGCCGGCAAGCGCATCCTCGTCGAGGGCGCGAACGCACTGATGCTCGACATTGACTATGGGACGTATCCGTTCGTGACGAGCAGTTCTACAACCGTAGGCGGCGTCTGCACCGGCCTGGGCATCCCGCCACGTCGCGTCGGAAAAGTCATCGGCGTTATGAAGGCATACACCACTCGGGTCGGTGGAGGACCATTCCCCACCGAACAGCTCAATGTGCGTGGTTTCTGTGATATGGGTTCAACGATATAGGTGTATACTGATGTGTGTTGGGTGCGGAGCAGGAGATAGGGGTGCATTTCCAGGAGGTCGGGCAGGAGTTTGGGACCACCACTGGCCGTCGGAGACGTTGCGGCTGGCTAGATCTTGTCGTGATGAAGCACTCGTGTCAGATCAATGGCTATGATACGCTGAACCTGACGAAACTCGACATTCTGGATGACCTTGAGGAGATCAAGGTCGCTGTGAAATACATCGTCGATGGAAAGGAACTCCCTGGTTTCCCCGGTTAGTCCTGACAGCAAACTTGTGCGCCTTGCTGGTGTACTAATCTGACTCTGTTGCAGCGGATTTGGAACAGCTGAAATTAGTAGAGGTGTCATATGTCACCTTCCCTGGTTGGAAGACGTCAATTGGGATGGCATCATCGTACGGGGAGTTTCCAGAGAACTGCAAGAAGTATATAACGTTTATAGAAGAATACCTAAAGGTACCGATAGAATGGATCGGAGTAGGACCTGGAAGAGAGAGCATGATAAGGAAAGAGGTGGAGTAGTGTATGTTGTAGTAGTGTGTATGGCTGTGCTTACGGCATCGGAGAGTGTGGAATATATAAAAGGCGATGTGACAGCGACTCGACTCTTTCCCGTCACTGACCCGTCACGACCTTGTCACCCCATTTCGACGCATCTTCAGAGCCAAACTTCGCTCGACAAAACCGATTGGGCTGATCACAAACACTACCGTCGTGGCCACCCTCGGTTTCCCGTCCAGTAATAAATTCCTTGCCCGATTTCTATGGATCCTGCCCTCCAACCATCGACGCCCCAGAACTCCCTACCCACCATGCCTGCATCTTCAGCAAAGCGCTCGAGAGACAATGAGTCCCCCAGCCAGCGACATAAGCGTGAAAAGGCCGCAGAGCGCCAACGACGAAAACGCGAGCGCGACCGCAACGCTGTTTTACAAAACGGTCTGGTAGGCATGGCCGCTGCACAGCAACAGCAACAACAGCAGCAACAACAGCAGCAACAACAACAGCAACAGCAACAGCCCCCACAACCCGGTGTCATAGCCGCCGTCACGCACCCTCAACAGTCTATCCCCCCGACGGGTGCCCCTCCACCACCAACAGGCCTAACAGCCCCACCCCCGCCTCCACCCACAGAAGCCTTCGCCGCGACCCCAACCGAGCTCTCCGCCGCCGAACTCTCGCGCCGCGAGCGCGTGCGGACCGCAGCGCGGGAACGGCAGCGCAAACACCGCCTGCTCGTAAAGCAGAAGAAACTCCGCGAGCTCGGACTCGACATGGGCAACGAGCTCGGCGTGCAAGGTCTCGAAGAGATGCAATATCGTCTCGCGGCTGCGGCTGCCGCGGCGGCCGGCGGCGATGGAACGCCGTTCGGCGCGCTCCAGCACGATTTGGCTGCTGCTGCTGCTCATCATCAGCAACAGCCTCCTATGCCGGGTCAACCGGACCCTGCGTTCCCGCCGGCACCGAATGGTGGACAGACGTTCGCGTCGACGTTGTTGTTGTCGTTTTCGTGCGCTCCGCTGCTCAAGCAGCATATCCTTCGGACGTTAAACATGACGAACGAAGAGCTCGCGTCACTCGAGCCGATCATCGCGCAAGCGTGGGACCAATGGGATCACCAAGTACGTTCACGCTCTTTTCCACGTCTGCTAATCCAGTCTTCCTCACCTTATTTTCACTCACCCTCCGCTGCCCCACTCTGCGCGACCCCTGTAGCGCCGGTTACACTATGCACAACAAGTAGCAGGCGCGGGCAAGCCCCCCGATGGGCATCCGCTAGGCGACGCCCCTCCCCCTCCCGGCACGTTCGCACCCACGGTCGAGATGAACGAGGCTGCGCAGGCCGCCGGACAGGCGTTCGCCACCGCAGACCCCAACCAGCAACCACCACCACAAGCGAACGATTTCCGTGCGCGCTTCCACCGCTCGCTTATCGCGCCGTCACCCTTCCGTACTTTTGCACCTCCACAACCAGTAGCACCCGCTGACGGGATCGACCCGCACCTAGGTGCAGCCGAGCAGACACCCAAGACGGCCTCTACGGCTTCTGCCGCGGCCGCGGCGATTGACCCCGAACTTGGGCAGGCGCGGGGTGAGGCCGAGGGTGTTGTTGGACGATTAGAGCGTGGATAGTACAGGGCAGGGTCATGGACCTTTCTTTATGCACGTGTTATCGATTGACCAGGGTTTTGTTGTGGGGCTGTCTTCGTTCTCGGCCGGGACCATGGTCGCGCGGACGAGTTTCAGTCTGGTTTGTGCGTTGTTTTGAGTGTTGTAGCTGTCCTCTCTCTCCGACCCATGACCTTTTACGCGCCACCTCACTTTTTGCATCCTACATACATGTCTTACTTGTACGCGAGCTTATTATAACGGGGATGTTCACATGTGCTGAACTATTGGGACTGCTGTAGTCAGCCGGTAACGTCATAAGTGGAGTGAGTCAGGCGGAAGGCGGCCCGTCATTCCGTTCGAATGATTGCGAGTTGAAGTACTACCAATTCTCACCACGTCTCTCAATGCCAACATTTGCTTCGAGGCCACTGAACAGGTCTCCCCTTCATCGACGACTGAAGAGGCACCCCGCGCTGTTCGGCATTCCATTTCTCCTCGTCATGGTCGGCGCGTCCTTCGGCCTACAGACCTTCACACAAACGCGATACGATCTGCACAGTCAAAAAGTCACCCAGGTGCGCACACCCGCACTCTGTTCCTACGAAAAGAGCACCTATCAAACGGGACCGGACGATAGATGAGCCGTGAACAGGAGCTAGGACTCGATAGGAATCGCAAAAAGTTTGACGTTCGAGAGGAATATTTCGTCAGTTCCCCTCCTTCTCTTTTTGCTCTTATAGGAACCGAGCGCAGCCCGCATTTTGACCTTTGTTTCTTTTTTTTTTTTGTAGAAGCTGAGTGCGTCGAGCGAAGAGGAGGATTGGGAGCCGAAGCGCATCCAGCGACCGAAAGGTTTACCCGAATGGGGCGTCGCACCTGCTCAGCCACCCAGCCCACCACCACCAACACAACTGCCACCATCATCGGCTGGACGGGTTTCTACCGGCAGCCGGTAGATACAATATAGACAACAGGGCTTAGAGCTAGAGCGACGGTGCTTTCGGCTTTTTTGGACGCGTGTCCTCTCGGGCGGCCTTTCATTCCCCGTCGCCTTTCCCGGCACGGGGCACGGTGCTCTTTTTTTTTTTTGGGAGCCCCCTGGACCGGTGTGCTACCATTACTGCTGTAACGTGTTGTAAGTTGCATTTAGTACAGAATGGGAGTACGTGCTGCGCCATGTCTATCTACAGTAAGACGGTGTCATGTCACGAACACGCGGCATCATTTTTTTTTCTTATACAATTCCTCGCTTGACGCTTGAATGGCTTGAGGTTGACAGGGTGAATATGCAACATGTACGCATGTACACATCGACCAACCCCCTCACCTACTAACCGCAGTCAAACCACTCCACAATTCTGTTTGCCGCGTCGACGGCCTCACGTAAAGAGTACAAACACCTGTCAACCGTGAGTTATACAGTACTGCAGTACAGTAATGCACTTGTCGGAGCCCGTTTCTGTTCATGACCCCAATTTTCTTCCTTTTCTTTTTTACTATTTCTTGCTCGCTTATTTCCCCCCTTGCTTGTCGGAAAGACCTACTTCCTTTTTTCTTGTGGATCGGTGAATAGGACTCAGACAGACGCTGGCAGTGGCTCATGGAGATTGGAAGCGGAGTGAGACCGCTTGCTGTGTTAAGGGTCTAGAAGTTCAGAACGACGATGACTTTCAGCTCCTCCATTATCACGCCTGTCATATCATGACCTATTGTACTGCGGTATCTTCTCCCCGTGTCTCTGTGGCGTGCACCTACTCCTAATATGTTACGCACAAGAGCACGTGGATCGAGTCCCTCCCTACGGCAGTCGTCCCGACTCGGAGTAATAAGGGACCCACCTCATCCCGGCGCATTCCGTACGGTACAGTTCCTTAATTCTCTACCCGCGCGCGTAAGTTACTAATAATATACGTACAGTATACCGTACGCCGATCTATCCTCGGGCTCAGGTGGGTCGCCGTCGGAAGCACCGGTGTCTTCGGGGTCTATCTTTCAGGCCAGTGGTCAGTATGCGTGCTTGGCGGGCCAAGGCATTCTGATAGGCTCAAATATCAAAAGTACCCGGTTCCGAGTCGGAAAGAGGGCGCATTCACGTACAGTAGGGATCACGATCCGCAAGTTACTGTGCGAGTGAGACGTTCTAGACCCTGCAATCGCCGTAGTGCGTGCTAAATCCTCGAAACAGGGCCGCATGTAGCACTGAACCTCAGCGAGCGAACGAAAAAAGGTCGCCTATCCTAGAGCCTAACGTTTCTTGTAACGGAAGAACTTGAACATCCCAAATTAAGCCAAGAAAGAAGCATTATTCATATTTTACACGTGGTCCCCGCAGTGCATCGGATCAGATCGACTCGAGTCCTTATTTCTGCGCCTTGACCGCCAACCCCATCCAAGCCCCAGGCTCATTCTCCGATAAATCCGTGTCTTCTTGTGTTCATGTGCTCAACGTTCTCGAGCAGGGTCATGATCAGCATCAGCAATTCGAGCACGCTACAAATATTGATAACATCTCCTCGGTTGAATTTCGCTTCACAGATATACTGACCCGTTGGAACTCACGAGAATCGCCAGCCTATGCAACCACGGAGGCCTCCCGCTGTCAGATCCGTCATTTAAGGTGACTTGAATAAGCAAATTATTAAGGACTTACTAAAAGTTCAACCTTCAGAAGATCATAATCGCTAGATTTATATAAAAGCTGACAGAGGAATGCGGCACCCACAAATTAGCGAATACGCCCACAGTGACGGATGTTTGTTTCCGTTTCCTGTCGGCATCGAGGAAACGATCAGAGTTCCCGTCTGGTCCCCAAACCTCGGGCAAAGTTGTCCACATGAATCACACATTCGTATTATCGCGCGTCATAGCTGTATCATAGCTTACCAGTTATACACGTCGATGAAGATGTCTATCTAAGTATCTTTCTTGATCGGGATGGATGAAATTTGCTCCCCCGACTTGGTCGTGATAAGGCACCAAAGGGATCAAGTCGTCGCGTCCCACTACTCTGCGGAGAAAATCCACGCGATGGGATGCAACCTCATCGACTCCTAACACAGGGGAGGGCCTATCATTAAAAATTAGGATGATTTTTGAATGGTTCAACACGGTGGCGAAAGCACCTTCAAAGCGTCCCCTACCTTCCTATTTGCGTCCCCTACCTTCCTATTTGGGAATACCGCCTGGGCTTAGCTCGCGACTCCCTCAGTGCTCCACACACCAGAGAACACTCCTCAGAACATGTCTAATACTAACCCGGAGCTGCCTCCGGACCCTCTGGCGGCTCTGAATGACTACTCATCACAACTTGAGCCCTCGAACGTCATGTTGGACGGGACCATTCTTACCGAAGAAGACTTGGAAGAAGACTACAGAGTCCTCTTTCTAAACAGAATCTTCAACGAAAGCCCTTCGTTTGAGGACCTCCCAAAAGGACACTTTCATCTCGACCAAGGTGAGCTGGATGAGGAGAGCGCGGAGATCTCCATCCCAGAGTTCCTCCAGCACTACCAGCATCAGGAAAACTACAAGTGCTTTTGACAGGGCTTTGGGGTCTTTAGAAAGCCAATAAAGCGATCAAAGTTGTGAAAGTCAAAAAGACCTCCTGGCTTTATATGCTGGGTCATTTTGCTTTAAAAGACCTCACAGTACTTCCCAAAGCTAAAGCGACTTTCTAAAGCGATGAAAGACCTCACTAAAGGCTGTAAAGCCTTTGTCGATTTCACTTTCTAAAGCCACAAAAGACCGTATTAAAGACCATAAAGCTTCTATATATTTCATAACCCAGTATGCAACAGGACCTCCATTTTGGGGCGATAGTGATACTAGTAGTCCAATATGTACCAGATCTAGTCAGACATTGTAGCAGGGTTACTACCCCCAGGGATGGTATCGTAATGTGGATCCAGTAGTTCATCATCGTCTGATTCAGACTGCTCTTCATCTACCTGTCTGTCAACCTTCCTGCTCGCCTGCTTTCCAACCACAACCTGGAATACCAATGCCTGCTTGAATATGTCATCCCACTGTTCATTCTTGAGGCTCAGAATTTTGTTGAGAAAGACCGAGGCACGCTTGATGACTTTCTCGCCATGCGGGGTGACGAGGGTGCAATCACCCCAGTTGGTCTTTGAGAATTCAGCTGCTTTCTTATCAGTGGGCAACTGAAACATGCTGGTCACAGAATAAAGAAGTGTGCGATGTACCTAAGAAATAAAATCAGCAGGTCTTGGACGACATGAAATACCCAAACATGAACCGCCTGAATGGCAAGAATAAGTGCTCCGACTGGCTTTTCTTGCACACGATGATCCTTGTCGAGTGCATTGATGATCTGTACATGCTCAAAGAAGGTGCGTGCCACCAGCTGGCCCTGGAAGAGCCCCTGTAAAATAAATAACGCTGTAAAAACGATCACCAGAACCTGAACGTCTCATCAACATTACCTCTTGTGGAGCCGTCGGGCCATCGTACACTGACTCCCAGAGAAAAGGACACTTCTTATCCGACAGATTTTCAAGACTCCCAAGGAGAAACCGAATGAATTTGGATCTTTCTTCTTGAGTCTCGAAGCCTTGATGAGCAAATTCAGTAAGAAGAGCCTTTTCAGCAGTATCGGCAAACTTGTGGAGCCAAGTCGAGATTGTGCGTTTAAGCTGAAGGGATTTGTGGTCAAGAATAGACTAGATGTGAAACAAACCAGGCACTCACAAGGGTCTTTGCGATGACAAAGCATTCACTTGTGATACCATCCTTTGCGATTGGATAATCGACAGAATAGACGATGTTCCAGACTTCAATGATGGCCTCATCACTCGGTGTTTGCCATGGTATCAGGGCACCCGTTGTATCTAATGCAAGAGGAATGAGTTCCTGCCTGAAACGGTCCTTGGTACCATGGGGAAGATTGCTATACGAAATCTCCTTCCGCTTTTGAGATCTACCGATCGCAGCATGTTTGGTGTGTGGCAAGGGAGCGGAATGAATCTCTTGGATCTTTGTGATCGACTGAAAGAGATGTTGTGAAAAAGAAGTATGCATGCGGCAGGTATCCAAGTCAACAGGACCTTGACATACTTTGTATTTCGTGGCCAGCTTCTCCGGTCCTAATCCCTTGACTTCGGGGTCTTCTGATTCCTCTTTATTGGGCAGGAAACCACCATAACTGAATGCAGGAATGTTGTCGAGATCACTACCACTCGTAGTGGTCGCACGAGATGGTATATCTTTTAATTGGCTATGGCAAAGCACCTCCGATTCAAAGTAGTTGACATCGGATGTGAGATCAGAGTACCTTCTTCTTGGGAAGGCAGGGGGGAGGATGCGTGGTGCATTCTGCCAGTTAGGTATCAAGCCAGATGGTGGACGAGAGGCCTTGGGGTGTTTTGATGGGGGACTTTCAATTGTAGGCATGAGAACCATATGAATCAGCACCAAATTTGGAAGTCTCTTACTGTTATGAATGCCCAACTTTTTTCTTTTCTCCTTTATCTTGTCTTGCTTGCACTTGTTGTGCGCCGCTTACTTTACCCAGTCAAACTGGCTGTTATGTACTACCCTTCTGTCCATGACTCATGTTGACAGCCTTGCTTCTGATGACTCATCACTGACTCATTTCACTTATGCGCAGTCTTTCTGATTCCATCTGACTCCCTTGATGTCTTGGCTTGATTGATGCGGCTGTTGTATGTACTATTATTAGGATATGACTCCTTCGTACAGCCTCATCTAGTTAGGTATATAAGAGCGTCTTAGGTAGCTTGTAACCCTAGACCTGTCTTAGTTACTTTCCTGCAACTCAGTCATCATATCCACTCCTCTCTCCCAGTTCTAAGCTTAGAGGCACCCTTCCTTTGAAGGCCCCTCTTCCTCTATACTAGCGCACTTGTTGTTGCGTTAAGTGAGTTGGCCTTGTGCTGATAGACTAAGGTCTACAACTCGTCTACTAGCACTATCCAAGACAGGGGATAGTAGCTTGCCGTCAGCACAGGCCGGTTCCTTCAGCTTTAAAGGCAACACTGTTGGGCTCACCTGCGTGACATACCTTTTGAGGTAGTACCAGGGACATCACCACAGCCATCACCATCCGCTTTACATTTAGAGCCTCCTCTCTTTGGGACGCTATTTGTTAACAAGAAGTTGTCTTGTTTGGGGTCCTCATCTAGACAAGACTCCTTCTTGCTGCCGGTTATCATCTCTATCACTGTCAGTCGTGCCCGCGTGCACTAAATGGCTCAGGTCGAGCACAGAAGCCCACAGGAGCTTTACACTTACCACCCAGACACTTGGACCGGAACCGGCATTGATTTCATGGGATAGAGAGTCGTCATCATTGCTGTGGCAGCTGCACTAATTTGATCCCATGCAATCCGCCCCTTTGTATCTTTTTTACCCTTTTTCAACTTAATGTTCGTGTCTGGCTCTTCGTCCTCGATCTCATTGGCCCCGTCATCAACTTCTGACTCATCAATGCTGCCTTCAAATTGTTGGTACTTGCTCGCACTTGGTTCAGATCCTTGAAGGAGGGCATCCACGACAGGATCCTCTCCTTCGACTTTGGTATAATGTAAGCATTTCTGACTCATCCTCACAATCCTGTCAACCAAGCTTACCATCCTCCAAGTCTCCTATCTTCTGGTTATTCATCCCCTCATTTTGGTGTGATACAACTTCAATCGCTGTCATGATTCTGGTAAGTACTCTTCTACATCACAATGTGGTTGTACTCACCTTGGTACGATACAGTTGATTCTGCGTCAACACTTGCTGGTTTTTTCTTTGCTTTCTTTGCTGGCTCTTCTCTATTGCTTGTTTCTGGATGCGTGCTGTCAGTTATATCATATCCCAATCAAAACACCGGCTCAGGACCTATTACCTTCGTTCACCACTGGTCAAGTTCTCTTTTCTCTAGGCCTTGTCGCTTTAATCTTAGGGTTATTTGCTTCGTGGTCCACATCTCTGGTTTTCTGTTTGGCTGCGTTCTCTAACTCGGCTACCTTTTGGATGTTAGCAGTTCTCTGTGCGGCTGCTTGTTCCTTGGCTGCTGCCTTCGCATTTTTTTTGGCTTGAACTTCCTGTGTACTACGGCGAGTAGTTGGTGGCAGATCAACAATACCTGGGTGAGTACTGGCATTTGAGGCCCGGGTGACACGGTCTGTCATGGTGGAGGACGATGTCGGCAAAAAGGAGTTGAATGACAAGAAATTTCAAGGCAGGAAATGAGAATTGTCATGTAAGCATTCAACTTTTTTCCCCCTTGAAGGCGTGACTTCTGACTCATCAACTTCCAGTGAAAAGTGGTGAAAAGTGAAAAGTACCTATTCATGTCCGACTTTGACATAAATAGATTTTTTTCTTCAATACAGACTGTGCTACGAAGAAGTTTGTACCATGAAGAGATGGACCCACTATAGTGGTCGTGTTTTCCCTTGCCCATTCAAGTGTGGCTTATACTGCAAGTCAACAAGCAGCCTTACTCAACATCGTGCTACATGTTCTAAAAACCCTGTGAATACTCGTGCTTCCACACCTGTCGAGTCTATCCCGCCTTTATCTGATGCACCTTGCACACCTCCAGATTTTCCAAGTCCTCATCCCATGCCTCAGACACCTGAGAATTCTGGCCACCACCACCATTCTGGCACTCCTGGCCATGAGTCTCCATGGTGTTTTCAGTGGACAACAGGCACAAATGGTGCCAAGAGTCACACCCATCCATACCTTGATGGTTTGTCCATTTTTGTTTGACATTGAAGCTTATAACCACTAACCATGATTTGGGCAGGACAACCCTGTGATTCCGAGGGCTTTGATCTCCCTGACAATTCTCCAGCTCCTGAAGATCCGGGCCCCATTGATGGTTATGACCCCTATCTATCACGTGCAGAATTTGAGCTGGCCGACTTTTTGTTTCGCAAGGAACAGATGGGCGGAAACAAAATCTCAGAGTTGATGGATATCTGGGCCACGTATCAGCAAACCTATGAGGGGGGTGAGCAAGGTGATCAAGGACCACCTTTTGCCAACGCTCAGGACCTCTATCATACCATTGATAGTTCAAAGCATGGTGATGTACCGTGGCAAGCCTTCTCGGTCCAATTTGATGGAGACATAGCAGACGATTCTGTGATTGAACCCTGGAAGCGGAAATCTTATGAGGTTTGGTATCGGGACCCTCTCAAAGTAGCAGAGGTTCAGATTGGGAACAAGGACTTTGGACATGAGATCGATTACGCACCAAAGCGAGTGTTTAGTCGGCAAGGAAGGCGACAATATTCCGATTTTATGTCAGGAAATTGGGCATGGAATGAGGCGGTATGTGTTGTCTTCCATGTGATAGGATGTGGTCTTAATGGCATTGCAAACATAGGATATTATTGCAGAAGATTCAGACACGCATGGGGCGATGTTTGTGCCCATGATTCTGGGAAGCGACAAAACTACAGTTTCTGTTGCAATGGGTCACAATGAGTACTATCCACTCTATGCTTCGATAGGAAATGTTCAAAACCAGGTTCGGAGAGCGCACCGAAATGCTGTGACTATAGTTGGGTTCCTTGCCATCCCAAAGAGTAAGTAACATCTCATTCCGACTACATTGGGCTGGATATTCACTTTTAATAGCCGATAAGCAACATGACAGAACTGTAGAGTTCCGAAAATTCTGACGACAACTCTTTCATTCTTCGCTCAAACACATCTTACATCCTCTCAAACCATGGATGACCAAACCTCGAGTCACACGGTGTGCTGATGGACACTATCGATGTGTCATCTATGGGCTGGGTCCATACATCGCTGATTATCCAGAGCAGGTCCTCTTGGCAGGCATCGTATCTGGATGGTGTCCAAAGCAAGTAATACCCCTCATTAGCTATCATATAGACTGATTACAATTCAGGCATACCACATGGCCTGCAAATTTCGATGATGATCCTACCTCTATATTACGTTCGTGGGGACATACAGATGCTTTGCGAAGAGCTTTTGAAGACCAGCCAAAGATTTTATGGGATGGGTATGGTATTATTGCTGATATCATTGTATGTTGCTATTTAGATTTGTCCTTGGAATTGAATGTCTAATGTATTATTAGCCCTTCACAACTGATTTTCCACAAGCAGATATTCATGAGCTCTTATTGCCAGATCTGCTCCATCAGGTCATCAAGGGCACGTTCAAAGACCACCTTGTTGAGTGGGTGACTGAGTATCTTGAACATGTTCATGGCAAGGCTGGTGCTAAGGTTATCCTTGCTGATATTGACCGATGGTAGGCCTCATTTTTGATGATCTACTTATCACTCTGATAAGAATCCTTTAGCATTGCAGTGACGCCACTTTTCCCTGGATTGTGGCGCTTTCCCGAAGGCCGGGGCTTCAAACAATGGACTGGCGATGATTCAAAAGCATTGATGAAGGTATATCTTATTTACTTTCTTTATCACTGATATGCTGATCCTTTTCCTTGGCATAGGTTTACCTTCCTGCCATCTCGGGTCATGTACCTCCCAAAATGGTCCATGCAATTGCCGCATTCATGGAATTTTGTTATTTTGTCCAGCAATTGCAAATTGACAAAGATAATCTTGATCAGATTGATGCTGCTGTCATTCGCTTCCATGAAGCACGAGAGATTTTTAAGGACACAGGAGTGCATAGTGACTTTGCATTGCCGCGTCAGCATTCAATCTCCCATTACCGTTTCCTCATCCAACAATTTGGTGCCCCCAATGGACTATGCTCATCAATTATGGAGTCAAAGCACATCAAGGCTGTCAAGGAACCATGGTGTCATTCAAGCCGCAACCAACCACTTGGGCAGATGTTATTGACAAATCAACGTCTTGATAAACTCACTGCTTCTTGTGTTGACTTTATGGCACATGGATTGCTGACTGGATCATTGCTGACATCTGGCCTGCCTCTCAAGCCCCCACCCACACCCGATGAAGATAATGGGGAAGATGCAGGCGATGTTGTAGGAATAACATCATTAGGGGATGTGAAACTTGCCTGGAACCCTGGTGCGGTGTACTTCTTGGTGACTGAATATGTTTGTAATGCTCACTGCTCCTTAGCACGGAACTATCCAAAACCTATTGATCAACTTGCCGTCTTGTTGAACCAGCCAAGGTTTATTCAATATGTCCGCCAGTTCCTCTACGACCAGTATTATCCTGATGCTGAAGTATGTGGGATGGATGCACCTCTCGATACATGTCCCGTTGTATCTGATGACCTTCACGTCAAAGTTTTCCATTCTGCAACATCCACCTATTATGCACCAAGTGATCTCTCAGGGGTTGGTGGCATGTACCGTGAACGCATCCGTGCAACACCTTCATGGAAGGGGAGTCATGGCCACTATGACTGCGTGTATATTGACAAAGATCCCGAAAAGGATGGCTTTTCTGGACTGCATGTTGCTCGGGTCAACATTTTCTTTTCATTCAAATATAGAGGTATCACCTACCCCTGTGCGCTGGTCCAGTGGTTCTCAACATATGGGGATGGCCCTTGTGAGGGAACCAGTCTTTGGAGGGTAGAACCTGACCATGATGCAAGGGGTCGACTGACTTCTGTGATACACATCGATACAATTCTTCGTGGGGCACATCTTATTGGTGTGGCAGGTTCTCAGCTACTTCTGAGCACACTGACGTTCCATGATTCCCTAGATTCATTTCATTTATTCTATGTAAACAAGTATGTAGACCATCATGCACACGAAATAGCATTTTAATCTGGTGAAGAGCCCCAAATGATTGACGGTCACCCAAGTGAGCCAATCTCGCATGCATTTGTACAGCACCACACACTATCTTCTTCTGTGCAAACCCTTCTCTTTCTCATCTCTCATATTTTCCTATTTCATATCTCATCTTTGGGCAAGAGGATCGGTGTCATGAGGCCCGATATTCCTTGTTTTTATTTGCATCCTCTTTATCTCATCCACTACACGGCTGCACAGGACCTCCGGTCCGTGCACCCATCTCCTCTCCTGGTGTCGCACTGAATGGTGGCTGCGTGACCAAGATGCGTTCGCCAGGTAAAGTTGGACAAAAGATGAGAGGGAGAGAAGAGGAAAAGGGGTGAATGTCAGAGAGGAAGAAAGGAGTGGACAGGGAAGGAAGTGGTAAAACAGGTGCGAAGGAAGGGAGCAGGATGACCGACGGCGGGTCAACTGGAACTGTGGCGGAGCAGGGCGACTATGGCGAGTCGTGCTGGCGGCAGCTAAGGACTGCGGCGAGTCTGACTCAAAAGCTTAGCAGCGAAAGGGAAAGAGAGTGACCGCGGCGGGCCTCACAAACAGAGCTAAAGGAAAGAAACTTGATTGTCCCGCTAGTGGGAGGTGTAAGTTTATATACATGTTCGGGTACCTACAATGTCCCTAAGATTAAAATAAAAGCTCGTAAGAGCCAGTATATCTGAAGGCGATGTCCATAGAAAGAGAGAGAAAGAGAGAGAGAGAGAGAGAGAGAGTGTGTGTGTGTATGTAGACGAGAGGTGGTGACGGCGAGGTCGGGCTTGGTCCGACGTGGAGGCGGTGAGGGCTGGAAGGAGTGTGATTGGCAGTGATGATGATGGTGATGGGGCGGCCTGTGCATCATTGTCTTGAGTTGCGGACAGACCTAGGAGCTTGCGGCGGTGAGGATGGTTGAGAGGAATGGATGAGTCAGTGCATGTGTGTTGACTGCCGTCGCTAGCGCCTGACACACATCTAGGTCACGCATTGCCCAACGCGGGGCCTTACAGCACCCCCTCAATTTCTTAACTTTCCTACTGCTCTACAAATCATTACTAGCAAGTGCTATTGCAGGAAATGGGTTTTCTTGACTTATGTTACATGTAAAATTTTGCAACTGAGCTGAAGTCGCAAAAGATTGGTAAGACTTGAAAGCCCTTACAATCAAAGACAAAGCCTGATCTGCAAAGCCAAAGGACTGAAAAAGCCCCAAAAATAAAAGCCAAAGGACTCAAAGGCCCATGAATAAAGCCAAAGTCCCTGAGGTCTGAAGTCAAAGACCTTGTAGTTTTCCTGATGCACACTGTTGCTGATCACCTGGAAAGGGGCCTCTGCACCAGCAACTTCGCTCTTTCACTGGAGGCTTGGGCACGCCTACACAATGATCTCTTTGCACGCATGATAGTCGGCCTCCACTGCATGAGAGCGGAAGGCATAGACAAATGCCTTCTGAATATCACGGACCCCCGTGATCAGGAACTTATAAAAGCAGCAGGAACCCTCGCCAAAATGGTATCCACAGCCTTCGCAAAATTCCCCCAAAACCTCCACCAATGTGACAAATGTCTTAGAAGTGTCAATGACCCCCTCTTTTCGGAGTCAGACTTCACCGCTTTTATTCATGCCACTGACCGTTCCCGCAGAGCGCTGTTCGAATACAGCTGGGAAAGAACAGCCAAACAAGTCGACAAGGACATACAGAAGGCGCATTCTGCCGAAATGTCTGCCTGCCATGCCAAAATCGACAATGAACTCTGGGCAGCAGATGCCAAACACAGAGCGCTCAAAGAGTCAGAAATTACAGCCCAGACGGAACTGTCCCTGAAAAAATTCTCCAACGACTACTACGCCTCCTGCCGCCAAGCAATGATCGACTCTGTCGACCTGACAATCAGGAGGGAGAAAGAAGACCTACTACACCTCAGACGGGCAGAACTCCTCCTGCTCTCCGTCGGCCACTCCCTGAGAGAGGCATGCCAGGCACTTGACGAGGGATTAGCCGAGTTGACAAGCAGTTCCCAAGAGCCGCCTCACAGGCCCCAAGTCACCCCTCCCTCCCTCCCCTTGCAAATCACGAACACTTCCCAACCCCTACCTGGAGCAAGCCAACTAGACCTGGTGATAGCCAATTTAACTGATGCTATACTTTCTAAAATAAACGACCTTGCAGCAGCCTCCAGCTCCAAAGTGGACAACCTGGCAGCGGAGCTCGACCTCCGTCTGAGATGGCTGGAATGCAATAACTCAAATAGGGATGCAGCAGTAGGCAACTGCAGGGGTACAGTGACCCGTGGGGGTCATGGGTAAGGGTACTCACGGGTACGGGTACGGGTCACACCGGCGTGACCCGTGACCCGTGCCTACCCGTCACTAATACTCACTCGCTATGTATGCATTAGTACGTCTCTCATTTTGTCTGTCTAACTAAGAATTCATATACTTTATTTAGACCTTTTCCTTGCCCTCACGTCGTCGGGTGTGTCGCCGACATACCAGTCTCGCGCACTCAAGCGCTTGTGATCCATTCCCGTTTTGCCCCAACCACTTTGCCTCGATTTTCACACGGACAAAGTAAGCCAAATAAAGTCAAACTCGAACATTCGAACGAATACGAACACTTTCGAAATCGTATGATATATCATCAACGCGTCGACTCAAATATTCTCTAACCGCGCGCCCTGGTCCCTGACGATAACGCGAACGCCCTCAACGCGAATGTGCCGCAAATGCAAAGCCACAAACGCAAACACAAATGCCGCAACGTAAACACAAACACCACAACACAAACACAAACCCCGCAACGCAAACACGAACGACGCAACGCAAACACGAACGACACGATGCAAACATGAACGACACAACGCAAACACGAATCCCGAAACGCAAAGACAAACGCCGCAACGTAAAGACAAACGCCGCCAACACAAACACGAAAGCCGCCAACGCGAACACGAAAGCCGCCAAAGCAAATACGAACGCCGCCGAAGCAAACACGAACGCAAGCACAAATTCAAATCCAAACCCGAACGCTGCGAACGCTGCAAACCCGAGCGCCGCAAACGCAAACACGAATGCAAGCTCAAATCAGACCCAAACCCCGCGAACACTGCCAACACGAACGCCGCAAGCGCAAACACGAATGCAAACGCAAATCCAAACTTGAAGGCCTCAAATGCAAACGCAAACGCCGCCACGCCAACACCGCAAACGCAAACCCCGCCAATGCAGCTAACGCAAATGCCGCCAACCCAACACGAACCTCACGAATGAAAAAGCAAAGACATCACTAGCTCCTGCACTCAAAGGACCCCACAATTGTGGGTCGTCTTAGATGCAGGAGCTGATGGTGTCATGCTTACATTGGGAGACAGTGGGTCACCCGTACCCGTCTGACCCGTGGGCTATGACCCGTGGGTTGCGGGTACGGGTAGGCGCAGGTACGGGTACGGGTACACTCAAAAGTACCCGCGGGTTACCCGTGCCATTGCCTATGCAGCAGCAGCCAGTGGCGGAGGCTTCTCCATGGCCAGACAGCTAGCCCTCATCCACGAATGCGCCACGGACAACACTGCTGGCCACCAACTCTCCCAACCTATCCTGCCCAACACAAACGATGAAGACATGCAAACACAAGCGGACTTCAACCCGAGAGGAGCCCCTCCCTGCCCAGCTGGAGTGAGTGGCCCCCCAAACCACACCATTACTGACAAGCTGGCATCAGATGGCACACCTGGGCCGGCGCATACCCACGCACCTGCCAAACCATCATATGCCAACATGACGCAGAATCAATGGTGGACAGTCCCCCCGCGCAAGAATAAAGGTAAGTCGCCAAACTCACCATCCCCCTAACCGCCGGCTGCACAAACCCCTCAATCACACATGCCCATCAACGCAAACCAACCTAACGCCTCAAAACCGGCTCCATGGCCAGAGACACTGCGGACGGAAATAACTGTCCAACATCCTCCGGGCAGTGTAGTCACCAGCCTCTCCGACGCCTCCCTCATCTGCCGCAGAGTAGTAGCGGCCCTCCAAACAGAGAAGTCAGATCTCCTGCTCCTTTCCAGCAGATGGGCCATGCACACACACAACTATGTGTACACTTTTGTGGGAAACATTTCCTTCACCAAAGTCACCCAGATCGCACACATCCTGCTCCAGCTGTTCCTGAATGGGGTACTGGCGCTGTGCTCAGGATGGGCCCGAGTCATCTTCCATGGGACTCTGGTGTCAGATCCCGACTGTGATGCCATGTACACGAACGATCAACTACTGGAAGAGGTGATCCAGAACCCTATTTGTGCCAAGCTCCACTTTGTGCTAGCACCGGCTTGGGTCTGTCAACCAGAACAAATTACCGGTGAAACGTTCTCTATTTCCTTTGCGTTCGTTGACAAGGATGGCACTATCACACAGACGATGAAAAAGGCCCACTTGGCCATGTTTGGCAAACCAGTCACATTTACCAAATGGGTCTCACGCCCTCCACTTATGCAGTATGGCAGGTGCCACAAACTGGGCCACATCGCAAACCGATGCCCGATGCCCCGCGATGCCGTCAAGTGCTACAAATGCGGTAAGGGGCATCTAGCAAGGGACCATGACATCATGTGCCCCAGAAAGAACCACCACAGGGTTCACGGCAAGTGCGACTGCAAGCCACGCTGCCTCAATTGCAATGTCAGTGGCCACATGGCCATTGACGTTAGCTGCAAAGCATGGCTTGCTTTCCGCATCCCCGTATGCAACTCCATTGATGAAGACATCATTGCCCAATGAATGAGATAATCTTACTTTGGGTCAACGCTCAATGGAGCAATGCCAGATTACATGCCATTCTGAATTCAAATGAGAAAGCTCACATCATTCTAGTACAGGAACCCTGGTTCAACACCATCAACACATGTCATTCGGACACGGACCCGCAAGGCACGGAGGTGCTAGGATCAGTGGCCAACCCCCGATGGGAAATTATGTACCCATGCCACCAACAAGGTGAACGCTGCAAGGTAATTGCTTACAGAAGGGTCGCAGCAACCTTCTTTAAGGTAACAAATTGAATTGACTTAACATCCAACTATCATACCATGGCTTTGGACATACACACTGACCATGAATCCTTCCGAATTTATAACATCTACCATGACGCTCACACACAGGATGAAGAAGGGGAAGATGGCCATACAGGATGGGACACGCGTATCCGTTCTCTGGCAACCATCACTGCGATTGACCCTGACCCGCGCATCCCAGTGATCATAGGGGGAGACTTCAACACTCATGCCAGAGTATGGTCTCCAACAGGGACAAGGCAGTTGCCTTGGGCCATAGACATTGAGGAGTGGGCCATCGCTCACTCCCTTGACCTCCTAAACCCAGCAGGCGTGCCAACCTGCAAAGGGGACTCTCGTCAGAGGGACTCCACCATCGATCTGATATGGGTCAACGAGACAGCAGTAGGGTGTAGCGCGGGTATGGGCCAACCCGCGGTATACAGCCCACAGGTTTGACGGGTACGGGTACAGGTGCCAAAATGTGCTACCTGTGGCACACCGTACCCATTTTGGCAGTGTCACAGGTATCGACAGTGTTTCGGGTTTCTTCCTGCTCTCAAATAAAATTTTATGTTTTGCTTGCCAGTCACACCAAAGGAGAGAAAACATCTTCTTAATTTGCAGACAGTAAACTACAACTAAATACATTGTATCAATGTACCCTGCCGTTGCTGCACCCCTGTGAGTTCCGTACAATACATGGCATTTGCTGCATCATTGCGTTGTTCATTCGCTGTGCCTGGTTGCACCATTTGTTGCGCCTCGCCTTTGCATGCTGTTGCGCCGTTTGCCTTCATGCTGGCGCTGCGCCATTTGTTGCGCCGCGTGCCATCGTCATGCCTTGTTCCACCATTCATTAGTTGCGCATCCTCGCACCGTGAGTTGCGTGCCACCGAGGCATTTGTTGCCTCATTGTACCTTCGCTGCGCCTTGTCTTTGCATGCTGTCGCTGTGTTTATTGTGTGTCGCCGCGCCTCGTTTTCGTGTGCCATCGTGTCGTTTCTTGTGCCTTGTTACGCCGTTCGTTCGTTTTCTTCGCATCGTTTCTTGCACCTCATCATGGCGTTTACTGCGTGTCGTTGCACCATTTTCTTCGCGCGTTCGTTACATGCTGTTGTCATGCCATTTGGTGTGTCGTATTGTCACACGTGTCACGTCAGATGTGTTGAATCACAAATTACAAAGCGAGTATAAACATAAGTAAACAGTGTGTCACGAGACACAGCGTGGCTGCACACAAGGCCAAATGGTCCATGCGCATGCCCTGGGGTATATAAACCCCCCCATCAGCGTCTGTTTGCCCCTTGAGCTGGGCTCACCCCTCAGCTCTTTTTTAATTTTATGTAGTTTAAACTCACGGTAGTAAATAGTGTACATATATATGAATTAATATATATATTTTTTCTGCATCAATGCCAACGGTATACTGCAGTGTCTTGACACCGCGGTGATGACATATAACCTGCGGGTTTAACCTGTCTGTACAGGTACGGTGTGATAACGGGTATGGTGTCATGGGTTACGGGTACAGTGTCAGTGAGGAGACCCGCAGTGTGACCCGTGCCACACCCTAGACAGCAGTCCTGGATGATTCATTTCACGACTTCAGGATTGATTTTGTGGTGTCCCTTGGATCAGACCACGCCGGCCTGTGGGCCACGTTCATCCTGACAACCGCAACCCAGGCTGGCACAAATGACTCAAGGCCCCCTTACATCATCCAAGACTCCGCATGGGAATCATGGGTTGCCAACTTCAGGAAGAACATGAGGCTCCCCCCCCTCACAACAAACAGGCAAGTGATTGACAATATGGCAAAAGAACTCACAGCTCGCATTGAATCCACATCAGTTACCTCTTTCAAACCAAGACACGAGAATCCCATCAGGGCTGCGTGCTGGTGGAACAACGAGTGCTGCGAGGCAGTCAATGCCGTACGCAGCGCTCGGGCGGACACAGAAAAACGATCAGCGAACAAAGCGCTCAAGTTGGCTATCTGCTCGGCTAAACGCACATGGGCAGACAAGTTCCTCAAAAACTCTGACAAGCTATGGTTGGCCACCCAGTGGCACCATGGGCGACAACTCCACTCCATCCCTGCTCTCTCCACTGCAGATGGGCTCTTGAATGACACAGACAGAATGGCAGAGGCACTGAGGGCATGCTTCTTCCGAGAGGCCCCTCTGCCCATTTCCCGGACAGAGGACGACACCCCAGCCACACTGACAAGGGAACACGCCCCTGTCTAGGGTTGGACATGGGTCATACCATGGGTGACCTAAACATATACCACACCTGTCACCTGCAACACCATACCTGTTCACACACCATACCCATGGTTATGGGTTTAAACTGTGGTGTTTATTTAGTTACCATGGTGCATATACACCATGGTACACCACAAACCTGCATGATATTACCACAGATATACCCCATGGTTAACTAAACTACATACACCCTTAAATCTAAAGTTATAGTATAATCAAGACTGTCAGTGTTTACACCTCCTTGTTCCAGGTCAAAAGTATATGCTACAGGTGACATATTTGCTGCTGCTTATTGAAGAAAGGTGGGCTATCAGCTCTTGGCTGGGTGAAATGTTTAAGCAGTTGGTCAAAATGACACATCCTCTGACAACTGATCTGTAGTGATAGTGAGTATGCTAAGAGGACCTAGAAAAATGAGAATGAGAAAAGGCTGGTGTAAGAAGAACATGCCAATGGGAGAATGAGGCTGGCACCAAGTTCATACAGTTTAAAGGGGGGAAGAATAAGGTTGCAGTGCCTCTTTCTATTATGCAGAATCCATACAGGCAGAAGTAGTAATAAGTCTACATAGTGATAAGTCCACATGGAAATAGCAGAAAGAGAAGTTTAATAAGGGAAAGATTGAGGGCATAAATCAAATGAGAGGACAGATCTAATTGCCAGAATACCATAAATGGCCTAAATGGAGTGACAGGCAATGGCTGCATATTTTGAGGGTCCTTGGGCTTGTTAGGCATTGAGGTTGTATATTCTTATATTAGTGGTTTTCAGGCATTAGCAACTGAGTGATTATCTGATGTTAGATAACCATTCAAACCTGTGATAACCATGAAATGGGTTATGGTGTTGCACAGGTTGAAAATTCTGGATACCATACCTGTACCTGCAGACACCATGACCCAAACACCACAGGTTTACCCACACCCATGTCCATCCCTACCCCTGTCACAGAAAGCGAGATAGCCGAAGCTCTCAAATCTGCCAGCAACACGTCAGCGCTGGGCAAAAGTGGGCACAGATACAAACTGACTAAGTGGGCCTGGGAAGCAGCACCAGAATGGTTTGTCAACCTTTTCAATTCATGTCTCTATGCTGGCTATCACCTGACAGCGTGGAAGGGAGCAGCTATTGCTGTGGTCCCCAAACCAGGCAAAACAGACTACTCCCTCCCCAAGAGCTATCGCCCAGTCGCCCTTCTCGAATGCCTTAGCAAGCTCCTTGAGAAAGTGGTGGCAAAATGCTTTCTTCATGACATTGGGAAGTTCAACCTGGTCCCCACGAACCAATTTGGGGCCAGACCCCACTCCTCCACGACGCATGCAGGCCTGGCCCTGGCCCATGACATCAGCGCCACCCATGCGTGTGGTGGCTGCTGCGCATCGCTACAGTTCGACATCCAGGGCTTCTTTGACAACATTAACCATGCAGTATTGGTTCAGATGTGTTGCTGTCTTGGCTTTGCCAACATCTGCAACTGGCTAGAGTCATTCCTGGATGGAAGGTCGGCCCAACTGCGCTTCAATGTGTTCACCTCCGAACCCATCATCATTCCCACTGGCACCCCACAAGGGTCTCCCATCTCTCCAGTCCTCTCTATCATCTACACATCTGGCATCCTACGGAAGTCAGGTGAGTGGCCAGATAGCAAACTCCTCATGTACATAGACGATGGGAACATCATTGCGTCGGGCCCCTCATACAAGATAGTCGCAAACACTCTGATCAAGCACTATCAGGAGTGCCTAACATGGCTTGGAAAAGTGGGGCTTTCGATCGAAAGCAAGAAGACAGAAATCATCTTCTACAGCCCGACCAGACCCCGCCCAGACATCCATGGCCCAAGGCCGGACTCGCTGACAATACCCATGGATGGTGCGGAGGACATAACAGTCCCGTGTTCCAACACAGTCCGCTATCTAGGGTTCATCATCGACTACCAGCTCAACTGGCACCAACACGTCTCCATCATGGCTACGCGCACTCAAGGCACAATGAAGGTGCTCAAGTTATTAGGAAACTCAGTGCGTGGCCTAGATCATGCGAACTGGCAGCTGGCATACAATGCCATCTGTCTCCCAGTTCTGACATACAGTGCGCCGATCTGGTTCAAGGGCCAGAAAGGTCTCACCAAGATCTTGCAACGCACCCAAGACACAGCAGTCAGGTGGATCATGGGTGTGTTCAGAACAACACCAGCTGGCCCACTTCACCAGCTGTGCACTATCATGCCAATGCACATCCACCTGCAAATGCAGACGAAATCAGCTGCGTTGTCCCTTCTGTCCATACTGAACGCTTCCCAATTGATCCAGCACCTAGACTCACCATGGTGCCCCCCAGATGCCAGACAAGGGAACTTCTCGGACCTCGCCTACCTGCCACCTTCAACACCCCTCACACGGCTAGCAAACCTGGTCCCAGTGGTCGCCAGAAAGGCTCACAATTTCAGGCATCCTCCCTGGACCAGGCAGCTGACCAATTCCAATCGTCTTTGCTCCAACAAAGACACCCCACGTGGCGAGGACAGGAAGGCGAGAATGTGAGAAATTGCTCTTCTTGCCACCAGCCAGTGGTGGGACATCTTGCTCCTGTTCTGCTATGGCAGCTCCCCAAATAACTGTGATGGCACCCCTATTGCAATGGCAGTGTGCACAGCCAACTACAAGGGCAAAGTCACAGAAATAGCAACTAAGACCTTAGGTCCGAACGCTTCTGCACAGGACACAGCATTCAGCGCCCTGACGTTAGCGACAGCACTAGCTATCACAATGCTCCACGAGCACGAACCAATCCGGGAAGTGCAAATCTTCAGCACTGACCCACTAATTCCCACTCAGTGCCTTGACAGTGCAGCAGCCAACCAGCATCAGTCTGCCCTAAACTTCGCCCAAGTGGCATTGAACCTGTTAGACACCTACCAATGCCTCCAAATCAAGGTCAGCTGGGCTCCGTCAGGCAAAGGACTCAGAGCCATGGGCCAAACAAAGGCCGCAGCCATCGCGGCGGCCAAAACAGTGACCTATGATGCGGACCACCCTCCACCTCCCCCGTCCAAAGACCAAATTCGCTCCGAGACAAAACAGGAAGCAATTGACCAATGGCAGGCAGAATGGACGGCATCGACCAAAATCCAACCAGCGTACCTCGCCCTCACAAACCCACCAGATGGACACGTCCCACCCTTTGTGCAAGGCCTAGCCTCGCACTCGCATCTGGTTTTCTCCACAGGAATTCGAATGCTGACCACACATGCTTTCACAGGGGAATATACAGCGAGGTTCTGTCCACATTCCCAAGACCCCACACACTGCGAGTGCGGAGAACACGTCCAAACCGTGCACCATGTTATTACTACATGTCCGAGATACGAGGCGGCGAGAGCCACCCACATCCTCACAAATACAAATATCACATCAATCTCCCTCATCTTCGGCTCCAAGAAAGGTGGAGCAGCACTGGGTGCGTTTATCGCAGCAACCCAAGCGTGCGTCAGGCCCAGGCTAAGAGGAAGGATGGCAGGGAAAAGGGAAGCCACACCCGAGGATTTTGGTTAGAGGGAAGGGCCACACAGCCACACCACATCTACGATACACACCACATCACCATGCCCTCACACAGACCATCATTGTATTCCAACCAACCAGACTGTACTGACAGCCTGCGCACGTCTTTGTACATACTTACATGTAGCGCATTATAAATGCAGATTCCAAAAAAAAAAAAAAAAAAAAAAAAAGCACCTTCAAAGCAGCCCGGGTGTATGTCATATTGTTGAGATCCGTGGCCATGGGGGATGCTTCCCTCCTATGCTTGCGAAAAGTCGCGATATCCAAGGACAAGATGCGGTGGTATCATGCCCACCAAGCAGCAGGTTACTGTGTCCAGGAAATGAGTGAGCAACAAGAGTCGTTTTGGAGAAGGAGGCGATGGCGCACGATATCTGGAACACGACCTCGTCATCAGACATATTTTCTTTGGGATTTACAGATCCGTTGCGCGCAGAAGGACGCTCACCACGTCTTTCCCGTCGTGTTTCTCCATACTTTGCCTCACAAGGTCGCGCGAGAAATCTTTCGAATAATTCAAAAATGTACGTTACCGACCGTACCCGTATAGAGGGACATGGTGGGGCAGAAGCAGAAGACTGGCAGAAGCCCTCGGATAAGGCGGCCCGAACTGGCAATTCCCGAAGCCTCGTAACAGCTCCTCCTTTCATTTCTTTTCCACACAGGTGAAAAGCTCGACCAGGCCGCTCCCACTATCATCGAAGGGTCATCTTTCCATATGCCGACCGGCTGCGTCTGTGGCTTGCTTGGCCACATGGACCAACAGTGCCTACCCTGTAACCTCGCACCATCATCAAGAATGAAGCTTAATGAAGGCCTGAAACACCGACCATCGCCAGGCTCGTAAGATACCTACAGTCGCTCTCAGTGTTCGTGTCAATGGCAAGCTCATCGAAGAAGGCATAAGGGGTCCTCGGCTGAGGTTCTCCGATCATTGCAATCCGAACACAAAGATTTCACAAAAGAGGTAGAGGTACACGTATGCGCATCGGTCGGAGGACTTGGCCGAAAAAGAATAGTGCTTAGCATGGGTCATATGCAGGACCTTTGGGTGTGCCGAAGAGTCTTCTCAAGTGTATAGGGCGCTGACTCCCAGGTAAAAACCAACGCCGTAGAGAAGACCTTCTGCTCCGTGTTAGGCCAGCCTTTTCCGAACCTCCTATTCCTCTTTCTATCCACACGATATCGTCAATCTCACCATCTGCGACCTGTATCACTGGATTTACCGTCTTTCTATGTCGAATCGAGCGTGCGATGCGTCGGACTATTCATTCAACCCGTATCAAGACCACACCGCCCTGTGTAGAACGCTCTTGAACGATACGACGCCAACCGCAGCTTATATGTCTTTTCGGAAGCCTGCCTCCGAAGCCCGTCTCTGCGCTTGTATATAAGGCCGAAAAGAGACACCATCTCATATTAGTGTCCATTCTAGAGGAATTCGGATCACCCGCCGCATTCCATAAGATTCTCCGCATACTTTTCCCTTACATGCCTTGACTTATGCCTGGTGTCTTCCTCACACCAAGCGCCGGATTGCATTACAATAATTTCAAATTGTTATCATGTTCCCATGGTTAATGAACGCTTTCGAACCGAGCTGTAAGAATGTTGAACCTTTGTCTTCCTTGTTTTGAAACTTGTGCTTTAGCTCCTTCCGAATGTGTTCCCTTGTCTCTTTTAGAACTTTGCTTGATTTCTCCCCTTCATGGGTGTTCCGTCGGAGTGTAGCTAGGAGTCTTGCGATTGGATCGCCCCTCACGTTGCAACATCCGTTTACTCAGCACTTTGATCTTGGATTCATCTCGGCACATCGTTGCTGAAACTTGTGTGTATCGAATATCATCAATTCCTTATCTCTCTCCATCAGCTGGCTGCCAGTAAATGAGCTCTGCTCTCCTTATAAATAGGACTGTTTCATGATCTGCAGTATTGTTGTCATCTTATTCTCCAACCAACCTGAACATGGGGTCAGATAATTATGATTTCATTCTCCTGTCCCTCCGTGTCTTTCACTTATCATAGAACACTTGTCGTTCGCGCCCGTTGCAGGACGTCTACCTTACATGATTTACGTGGACTCGAATCGAGGTCATCTTGATTGGGTGCTGTTTCCCTGATTCGGAGTAATACTTGTCCATTTGACGGGTTTCAGCAACGTACTCGCAACTCATCTGCCAGAATGTGTACATCAAAGAGAGACTGAATCAGAATTCTAATGGATGCACGAATATGGTTCAAGTTGGCGTGTTCAAGGACGTATGGGCATGGGCTTGCATTTCCTTCTGTGTTTTGCTACAGCTAAATATCTGCATTAGTAGAATCAGCTGATTACCGCGGATCCCAAAGCCCTCTAGCACACTTCATACTTCTGGTTATAACTTTCCAAAAGCCCCGGACGTGTGCCTAACATGATACTCTGGATACTCACTGGCTTTGTTTTCGGACAGTAGATCTTCACCCGTGTCTGACAAGCCGTCCGCAAGGCAGGTTCATTGGCATCAGATGAAAGTGACAGCCTTTTCTGTTTCCGACGATATTGCCTCTGACTGTTCATGTATGCGTGCCCCTCTTTTCCCCCAGTGTTGCACGGCCCATTAACTCAGTAGTTCTTCGGCGTTAGAACGTGGCCCGATTTCGTGTTCAAACCTATCCAAAGCACCACATATATGTATAAGAATTAGGACAGGCCCGAGCACATTATATTAGCTTCTCCCTATCACTTACGATACCTGTCTCCACCTATCTTCAATATCTTAAACGCAAATGCCTTTGATGAATGATAGGGACCAAAGTGGCGAACAATAAGTGACCAAGTAGAGATAAATCTCAGAGACAAATGTCGATCATATATCAACATAATTTAGTATCTATCCCAGCTTGCCTGGCAATAACTCAAAATGGGACAATATCCAACCACAAATGTCGACCTGTAATAGAATCTGATTCATATCTTCGCAACTACTGAATCTACAGCATAAGCTGTGCCATTTCTACCCCTCCTTATCCTGGGCGGCTGTGATGGCGCCGTGCTCAACCAGAAGCTGCACGACATCCACATGGCCCCTTTCAGATGCCCAATGCAGCGGTGTCAGCCCCCCTTTATCTTGGGAAGCCACATGGGCACCATGGTCGATGAGGAGTTGTACGATCTCTAGGTGACCCCAATGGGATGCCAGATGCAGTGATGTCCACTCCTCATTATCCTGGACTGCTGCATCAGCGCCGTACTTGATGAGGAGCCGTGCAACCTCGAAGTCACCCTTCTTGGATGCTCGGTGCAACGGTGTCCACCCATCATTATCCTGGCAAGCCATGTCCGCGCCGCAAAAGAGGAGGAGCTGTGTAACCTCCAGGTGTCCTCTATCAGACGCAAGATGCAACGGTGTCCACCCATCATTGGTCTTGGCTACCACATCGGCGCCGTGCTCGATGAGGAGTCGTACGACCTCCACGTCACCCCTGTCTGACGCCCGATGCAGTGCTTTCCACCCCTTGTTGTCCTGGTTGTCTGTGTCGGCACCGCACACGAGGAGGAGCTGTACCAGCTCCACGTGACCTCTATCAGACGCCCGATGCAGCGGTGTCCACCCATCGTTATCCTGGGCTGCCATGTCGGCACCATGCTCGATGAGGAGACATGCGACGTCACCACTATCGGACGCCCGGTGCAGGGATGTCCGCCCTTCGTTATCCTGAGCAGCTGCAACGGCACTGTATTCCATGAGGATCCACATGACATCCACGTGACCCACTTCTGATGCCAGATGCAGCGGTGTGCACCCCTGCTTGTCCTTGGCGCCCGTATCCGCGCCGCACTTGACAAGGAACGACACAACTACCTCGTTGCCTCTGGCAGATGCCTCATGCAGTGGTGTCCACCCGTTTTTGTCCTGGAAGGCTATGTCGGCACCGTGCTCGATAAGGAGCTGTGTAGGCTCCATTGTACCCCAATCAGACGCCAAATGCAGCGGTGTCCGCCCGTTGTTGTCCTGGGAGTCCAGGTTTGCGCCGTGCTCAATGAGGAGCTCTGCGACATCCAGGTAACCCCATTTGGACGCCCGATGTAGCGGTGTCCGCCCGTCGTTGTCCCGCGCTGCGGTGTTCGCACCGTGCTTGACCAGGAGCAGTGCGACCTTTACTGCGCCCCAACCGGACGCAACATGCAGCGAAGTCCACCCCTCCTTGTCCTTAGCGGCCATTTCAGCGCCGTACTCGACGAGGAGCTGTGCAACCCCCGCGTTGTTCCGATTAGCCGCCAGATGCAGTGGTGTCCAGCCGTCGTTGTCCTGGGCACTAATGTTGGCCCCGTGCTCGACAAGGAGCCGTATGACCCCTACATGTCCCTGATCAGACGCTCGATGCAGCGGTGTCCACCCTTCCTTGTCCTGAGCAGCGATATCTGCACCGTGCTTGACGAGGAGCCGTGCAACCTCAATGCGATTCATTATGGACGCATGATGCAGCGGTGTCGATCCATCGTTATCCTTGGCGCCTGCGTCAGCGCCGTGCTCAACGAGATGCCTTGTGACTTCTGCATGCCCCTCTCTCGAAGCGAGATGCAAAGGAGTTGAGTCGTGAAGGAAGTTCCTAGAACTCACGTCCTTTGAATGATCAATGGCCAGGATCTCTACAACGTCGTGAAGGCCGCAAAATGCGGCGTAATGTATGGGGGTTCCACGGGGCGGCGAAGGTGTCTCGGTTGATTCATCTTGCTCCCAGGGGGGCATTGTTGGGTCATATATCCATAGCCAAATCGCAAGATGTGGTTTCGTCTGGTCAAAGAGCCGTTTTATCCCTTCGTCTGCACCTTGTGACACACCTTTTAAACGTGCATGCTCGAACCAGTACCTGGCAGCGTATGTAGCGAGAGGATAGTTCTTCAAGCCGTCTCTAGTGACGCTTTCATCCAGATGAAATAGGATACCCAGACAGGCTTGAGTGACAAGGGTATGAGCGGGTGTCATAGATATGTGAAAGCGGCGGGAAGCTGTGTCTCCTTTCCGGGCGAAGCGGGAAGACGTCAAAAACTCCTTGACGGAGAAGTGGGAGAATTGTACAACTTGGGAAAATCCTTCATTGACAAGGGAAAGCAACGTAGAGCACGTGGACAGCACAGCTTCCGCGGGATTTTTCAAGCGCCAATCTTCACGAAATTTCGGAATTGATCCCGCCTCGAAATCAAATGCGAGAATTTCTGCCAGTTCCTCGACTCGGAGAGGGTGGGAAGCCACAGCGACGCAGAAGAGGAGACGGCGAGCAAATTTCCACTTCGTGTCTTTGATCTCTCGCAGGGTACGTTCATATGTCTCATCGAGCGTCGCCGGTAATGTGTCCAGAGCGTGCCGGATATCCGCGGGCAAGCAGTCGGCGAGGTATTCGAGCTGACAATACGCCCACCTGAACCTATCAGAGGCGTATGGGTGAGATACCCGAAGTATCATGGTGTAAATGCCTTACATGCCGTCCGCTCTTTCTGTCAGGACGTCAATCACAAGTTGCTTGAGTTCAGAATTCCAACTGTGCATGCTTCTATTTGTATTTATGACCGACTCGATGTAGTTCTGAATGTCTTCGTTTTGTCCACTCTCATTGTGTAAGGAAACAGAACGGAAGCTTAAAGGTTCGAGGATAGTCTTGATGTCGGTCTCGGGTCGGCTAGTAACGCATATGCGCAGGTTCGGGAGTTTTGCCTCGATAAGATCCTCCAAAAACGACAAGACTCGCTCGCGGGGAGACGACAGAGCAGAGGTGCTTGGACATTCATCCAAGGCATCTACGATCAGATAAACCGGAACTTGTCCGGGAAGATTCAATAGGTCTGTGAAACACCGAACAAGGTCATTGTCGCTGGGACTTTGTGCTCCAGAGCGGTGTGTCGAGTAGAAAGTGGAAAGAATACTGTAGTAGGAATTGGACTGGTCGCAAAGCTGGAATAACACAGACGAGAGTAGTCCACGGAGATCTTTCTTTTGATCCTCCCTGAAATCATAATAATATATAGCAAGTGACGCGCAACCAGCTTTATTCATAGCTTTGATATCTTCGATTACTGTGGAACTGGGCAGCACCATGAATTTCGAACACAAAAGTATCGAAGGGGTACTGACCAAAGAACACTTTTTCCGGCGCCCGCTACGTAACAGAATGTCATCAGGCTCTGCAAATGCGTAAGAGGTGGAAACAACAGACGTTTCCCGTGGATCCATAGTAACGAGCTGGGTCCAGATGCTTTCCATTCTGAGAGGTTGTTGCCTTTAATAAACCATGTTCCAGTCTCTCTGTGCCTTGATTCGCGTGCGATGTTGTAATTCTTCCATGGATCAGGTGGAGAGAGCCAGCTACGAATATCACTCAGCAACCTGTCGCCTACCAGACATTTTCAGCGATTCCTCGCGGTAATACCGACGTAAGGTGATAACTAACGGTTTGACTTATCCAAGTGGCTCGTTATTCCATCTATCGCTTAGTCAGACACGGAGCTAACTCGTTGTCAACCAAACGTACCGGGGACTTTCCGGATACCGTCAGATGATGGTCGATCGCCTAGAAAGACAGATGTTGAATAGACGGCGGATTAAAGGCAGAGATTATTTTTCCACCGTCCATGAACTTCTTCATGTTCTTGACGTGACCGTGAACGACCTCCAGGGTCTGAGCTGCGGTGGTCGCAATCTCGTCTTGAGTCAGTCGAACCAGCCTCTGCCGGGCCGCCTTGATGTCCTTGACCCCGAAGAAATTCTTTACCCATTTGACTGCGTTGTTCTGAGTAAGGTAACACTACACGTCAGTAAAAAGGAACTCACGTGCCCGTCGCTGCTTGAGCTTTCGTGTCACTAGAGCCATTGTGGAGATAAGCTCCACAATTAACTTGACTAGTATTTCGTCCATCGCAGGCGTAGGTGAGATCTCTGTATAAATTTTGAGACGATGGACGAAGTGTTCGATCGATTCGAGCAAGTCTGCAAGCACTTCGCAGCTAGATATGATCCCATTGGCCGCCTGGTTCACTTGGATCTCAGAAAGATATCCATATGGACCAGAGAAAGGAACATACATCAAGCAGGATACCGAGACCAACATGGATTGCTTTAGTAGGTGGGAATAATGTCTAAAAATGGTTTGAGACGGGAAACATGCAATCAGCGCATTTCAACTTACTACGAGGCCAACGGCGTCAGCGAGGGACAGGGTGTCGGAAAGTGGAGTTAGAATCGAGACAGTAGTGTTGATTGACTTCATGATCCTATCGCTTCCTTGAAAGCCGTTGAAGGCCTGCGCTCTGCCTTGCAGAAGGGTAGTAATGTCCTCGACGGAGTCGCAACGCTGGAGTTGGATGGCGAGTGGATGTTCCGCTAATTTGACGCTAATCTTTTTCTCATAAGCTTGCAAAGCAGATTCGAAAAGGACTTGGAAGCGAGCGGATCCCGAGTGGCCATCCATATTATGACCGGGAGAAATTGGATCTTTGAGAAAGGAGATTTGGTCCGTTGTGAGGAAGTGATGGTAGGATAGTGGGGAGTCGGATGCCGTCGGCTCGGGAAAAGGCTAGGACACCGCCTCGTGGCTTTCGGAGTCCGCTCAATCAGGTTCGGTTCGTCTCTCATCTCAAGCGGGTCCATGTCTGTTCTCCTTCGGCCACTTCCACCCACCCTGTCTCTCATTTCTTCCTTCGGCGTTGCCACTGGGTCTCTCTCTGCAGCGAGTTGGAAACAGGTCCACACCTCACGAGCAAAAATGGGATAATAATCGTTGCAGCCTTAACACATGGCATCGGTGCTTAGCTTGCAGTTAACAGTACACGCTCCAACGAGACATTCGCAGATCCAGATGTCTGTATGCTCGTCAATGTAGAAACGCTCGACCCAGGCTCTCCAATCGTTGCAAATCCGAACCAATTTTTACGGTGGAGATCGGCGAGGTCATAACAGCAGGTCGTTTAGTGCCTTTAGGTATTCTTTGATGACTCTCGCGTATTCCTCGATGCACGAAAATTATCAAAGAATACCTGAAGACATGCGATAAGAGAATATGTCGAAAGCGACCAGATCTCTCTTCGTCACACACCCACAGCAGAAATGTTTGCAGATGGTTTTACCAAATCCTTATCACGAATTCTCTTACATCGCTTTCAATTAATTCAGGTATGGCGGCTAGAGATAAAAGATGAAAATAGTAGCAGGAACACGGGCTGGGCTTCCAGGTCCGCCTTATCCAGGATCTCACTTCTGCTGCCATTGAGGAGATCGCCCTTCCGTCCAATCTGCAGTCTAATACTCGGCTTGCCTCAGTGACTATTCAGATTGGAGTGTCAACCTCTCCGTCTTGCGACCTATACAGCTGGATTTCCCGCTCGAAACTGCCCGTGCGTTGGAAGTTTTGCAAGTGATCACAATCGCGTCAACCCGTACCAAGACCGAGACCGCACTCGCTCTGTATGGGACGCGCCCAAACCCTACAGCGCCACGCATGACTTATTTTCCCCCTTGCTTATCGGAAAGAAATGCTTCCTTTTTCCTTGTGGATCGGTGAACAGGACCCAGACGCTGGCAGTGGCCCACGGAGGTTGGAAGCGGGGTGAGACCGCTTGCTGTTACCAACCTAGAAGTTTAGAAAGATGGCTTTCAGCTCCTCCGTTATCACGTCCGTCATATCGATCGACACTATGGACTATTATACTGCAGTACCTTCTCCCTGTGTCTCTCACTTGCAATCATATTACAACATAGTGTGTTACGCAGAAGAGCGCGTGGACCGAGTCCCTCCCTACGTCAAGTCGTGCCGGCGACTCGGAGTACTAATGGACCCATCTCATCCCGGCGCATTCAGCACAGTTCTTGATTCTCCACTGATTCTCCCCATGCGCGCGTACTCATAATCCGTACAGTATACCGTACGCCGATCTATCCACGGGCTCAGGTGGGTCGCCGTCGGAAACATCGGTGTCTTCGGATTCTATCTTTCAGGCTACTGGTCAGAGATGCGTGCTTGGCGGGCCAAGGCGTTCTGATAGGCTTCAATATCAAATCTCCCCGCGCCGAGTCGGAAAGAGAGCGCGTTCACGTACAGTAGCACGTCATCACAATGCGGCTCCGACCCGGTTCAAGTTGGGATCACGACCCGACGCTGCAATTGCGTGCAAAATTCCCGAAACAGGGTTGCATATAGCATTGTACCTCTTCAAGCGAACGAGAAAAAAAACCATCATTTCTCATCCTACGGCCTAACGTTTCTTATGACGGAAGGACTTGAACATCCCACGTTAAAGCGAGAAAGAAGCATTATTTATATTTTACATGCGCCCTCCTTACCCCTGCAGTGCATCGGATCGAATCAACTCGGGTCCTTATTTCAGCGCCTTGACCGCTAGCCCCATCCAAGCCCCAGGTTCGTTCTCTGTCATTGGGTACATGATGGAGCTCGGTTTCCGATAGATTCGTGTCCTCTCGTGTTCGGGTGGAATCGAGAACTCAAAGTTCTCGAGTAAGGTCATGATCAGGATCAGCAATTCAAGCACGCTACAAATGTTGACCATATCTCCTCAGTCGACTTCGCTTCACAGATATACTAACACGTTGGAACTCACGAGAATCGCCAGCCTATGCAACCACGCAGGCCTCCCGCTGTCAGATGCATCAGTTGAGGGGGCCTGAGGAAGAGCCTTATGCAAGACTTACAAAAGTTCAACCTTCAAAGGATCATAATTGTCAGATTTATGTAAAAACTGACAGAGGTGTACGGCACTCACAAATTAGCGTATATGCCCACAGTGACGGATGTTTGTTTCCGTTTCCTGTCGGCATCGAGGAAACGATCGGGATTCCATTCATTAGCGTCTGGTCCCCAAACCTCGGGCAAGCTGTCCACATGAATCGCGCATTCGCATTATCTCGCAATATATTACTTACCGATTATACACATCGATGAAGATGTCAATGGGAGTACCCTTTTTGACCGGGATGGATGAAATTTGTTCGCCTGACTTGGTCGTGATAGGGAACGCCAAAGGGATCACGTCGTCGCGTCCCGCTACTCTGCGAAGAATCCACACGATGGGGTGCAACCTCATCGACTCCTAAAACAGGGAAAGGCCAATCATTAGAGGTAAAGACGAATTTTGTATGGTACAATATGGCGGCGAACGTACCTTCAAAGCGGCCTGGGTATATGTCATACTGTCGAGATCCGCGGCGGTGGGCGGTTCTTCCCCCTTATACTTACGGAAAGTCGCTATCTCCGACCGGATGCGATTCTGAGACTCGGGATGTTTCGCGATCTCCCAAAGGAACCAAGACAAGGTGTTTGCGGTGGTATCATGCCCAGCAAGCAGCAGGTTACTGTGTTCAAGAAATGAGTGAGCAACAAGAGTCGTTGTTGAGAAGGTGATGACGCACGATATCTGGCAAACGACCTCGTCATCAGACATCTTCTCTTTAGGATTTACAGATCCGTTTGCGCGCAGAAGGACGCTTATCATGTCTTTCCCGTCATGTTTCCCCATACTTTGCCTGACAAGGTCACGCGAGAAACTTTCCGAATAATCCAAAAATGTGCGTTGCCGACGGTACTCGCGTAGAGGGAGATAGCGGACATAGTGGAGCAGAGGCCCTGGGATATACCGCCACACTGATCTGAATACCAAGTCGAAGCGGGAAGGATAGAGGGTTGCGTCAATGCTGTCCAGGATTACCATTATGTCCCAAGTTAGGGGTAGGATGTGTCGACTTACAAGAGGTTTTCGTATTGACTCGCCAGCTTCGTCTTCGTCTTCTCGTTGTCAAGGGAGCCAAAGTGGAAGTCAAAACCAGCTACACATGGAATCTGAAACCCGCCGTTACAACTGCATGGCAAGGCATAACACTTACCCTCGCCAATGATGTCCAAGGCTGCGCGTGAGAACCATGTGATCACGTTGATAATGGGTTGTCCCGTGGGGTCCAGAGAAATTACTTCATCCTTCCACTTCTGGGTAAGCTGTAGGGACCCGTAGATCATCTTTCAGAAGCCGAATGTGTACGCCAGAGTCGACCAAGTGTCTGACCTTTAATGCCTCACTTAGGAACAAGGGAATGAAGGTTCTGAGTTGAGGAGCCATAAATGCGGGATTCAGGCCCTTCCTATGGCGTTGATGGGTCGTGCCTAAAACAGATAAGTAGTCTTAATGAAAGCGATGGAACGCTGAGATGTACTGACCGTGGGACCAGATAATGCCCCGGCCAACAATCATTTCGATGGCTTGCGTGACCTCTCTTCCCTTTGGATAATGATAACCAGAGGTGTGGAGTACATATTGCAAAGCCTTCGGGTCTGCGAGCGAGAGATAATCTACCTTAAGAAGTGCACCTATGTGTCAGACGCTGATAATCTTCGCATGATCCGAACGGGAACTCACGCCTAGCGGTCCGCTTCTTCGCCAGGCACTACCATATTTCCGCATCCATTGGAACTCAGAGTCTCCGACCTCATTTTGATAACGGATGTCCCCCTCGTTTCCTGTGATTCTGCATCGGCGAGTGATCGCAGATGAGACAGAGTCGAGATACTCACCGAGTAGGAATGATGTCGGTTCCGGTCCTTGGAGTTTCCTCAAGAAGGAGTTTCGACGGCGAAGAAAGGTGTAGACGAGGTGTGCTGTCAAAACGAGAAGGACACAGGCTAGGCTAAGTAGGGTATTCATCACGACAGTTGTGAGGAAACCACTAACAATTGACACCCTTTTATAAGTCTTCAAGAAGATGGTGAGGGGGCCATGCGGCGATAGCAGTTTTCATGGGTCGAGAGGGCGCCAAGAATGACAAGCGATAGACCACCTAGCCTGAATATCCCGGAACACGTGCAATAGAAAGAGGTCGAGCCGTTCAGGAAAAGAAGGTCCTCGAGTAGGAAAGTGCCGCTCTGAGCTTACGCGAAGACAAAAGACTGAGCGGCCCGGCCACCCTTGGCGTCATTACTCACTCCCCCCAGGCAGTGCTTCTAGATGAATATCAACAACGGCTGCGGCTGGACATGATGATGATGGAAGCATATACGTGCCGTATGGGCTGACTGTCTTACGACCAGACGTTGATCCGCTGCGGAAAGAAGTGGGTCGCACAGACAAATTTGTTGATAGATTAGCACATGGCAGACTCACGTAGCATATGACAGTGTACTGCCTATCTGTTTCCGGCTCTCAGAACGTAATTTCAGTTTCCCGAAGAGAATAGGACACACTCAAGACAGCAAATATTTTCGTACACATCTGGAGTTATGTCTGCAAGTACAGCACATGGACATGAACACCGGTAGTAAGCTCAAACCGATGGCTCACTTTCATACCGGCGCTTAGACATCACCGCCCGCATCGTCGACACAGATACAGCCATAGAGTTGCCTGAATGAGCGGAACCTGGATCCGGCAATTGAAGGACTATGATGAGTTAGCAATATGCTGTAGTCATGTTATACATTGGGTGCGTGGGTTTTAGGGTCTATTCCCGCTTCGTCTTCGCGTGATATGACGGTTTCTCGGAACAATACATGAATCTCCATTCAGTCACAGGCGTCTGTAAGAGCACAGAGTCCGAGAGGGAAATACAATGACCACAGTGAGGTGGGTATTAGTAGGAAAGCGAATTGACTTTTGTGACGCGTCGACAGTACAACAGGGTGAGAACACGAACAGGGTTCTGGAGTTGCCTCGAACCTTCGTCATAGTTCCGACCCCCCGAGGCCCTCTGTCAGCACAAGTATGTCAGAAAATACGACATGAGAAGAGGACGGGCTATTACCAAAGAATATTGGAATCAAGTTGCTTTTACTGTAGTAAGCATATCGGCTATATGATAGGCGTTAGTACACGGGCAGAATATTTGAGGATAGCACAGACTCCAACGTCGATATCCGAGTGCGAATACTAGGTAACGGTGATGGTAATGCTGCAGTGCCGGGTAATCTTAGGCCGGGAACCACTGGTAGTTGAGGGGTCCGACGATCGATGGTCTGCATCGGAATTCGGGAGGAATGAACCACGAATAGTACCTGAGCACAGATGTGTGCACGAAAACTTAAAGCATCCGGAACGACAAGTACTGTTATATAACCGAATGTCCTGTGGTATTGAGGTACAATGAAGCAGAAAGACCTTGAGAAAATGACCACCACCAGTACTCCGGCATCATCCGGCGAGCCGAACTGGCAATTCCCGAAACTCCGCCCATATCACAAACTAAACTGGGTTTGCGACCACACAAGGTAGGAGTTCTACCGCAGCCCAACCTCCTACATTTCTGCGCCCGATTAAAAGCTCAGCCAGGCTGCTCGCTGTGGAAACCATGACCCCCATTTTCATCGAAGAGTCATCCTTCCATATGCCAATTGGCCGCATCTGTGCTGTGTCCGTGCCTGTCTACCCTAATACTCTATGACCTGTCAAGACTGGCCTCACCATCGTCAAGAACAGCCAATTTCTCTTCTCCGACCGACAGTCCCTCCTGAACCGTAGCGTTCATGGCCTGAAACACCGATCAACGCCCGGCTTATGACTCAAATTGCATGCTCCGACAAGCCACCTACAACCGCTCCCGGAGTTCGTGTCACTGACAAGCTCATCGACGAAGAAATGGTTGGCTGAGGTTCCCCAATCATTGCAATCCGAACATAAAGACTTCGTAGGAGAGGCGCGGCGTTGGCTCGTCAACCGAACGAGTTGGCCGAAGGAGGGTAGTACTTTAGCCTGAGCATATACAGGCCCTTTGGGTGCGCCGAAGAGTTTTCTCCAGTGTATAGGATGCTGACTCTCAGGTGAAGACCCACGCTACAGAGAATACCTCCTGCTTCGTGTCAGGCCGGCCTTTTCCTACCCTCCTACTCCTCCTTTCTTGAAGACTACCCACGCAATATTCTCAACCTCTCCATCCGCGACCTGTATAACTGGATTTACCACCTTTCTGTCCAGAACTGAGCGAGCGATGACAGAAGTTGGCGGCATGAGTCAGACTACTCGGTTAACCCGTATTAAGACCACACCACTCTGCGTAGGACGCGCTTGAACGATACAGCACCAACCGCGGTTTATATGTCCTCCCGAAGCCTGCCTCAGAAGCCCATCTCCGAGCTTGCATACAAGGCTGAAAAGAGACATAATCTCATATCAGTGTCCCTTCTAAAGGAAATCCGCATCCCAGAAGGTTCTCCGTCCACTTTCCCTTACTAACGTACCTCGATTTATACCTGGTGTCCTCACATTGACTGTCCCATCGCACTACATTTCAAATTGTGATCATGTCATATGGCTCACGAACACTTTCGAGCCGAGCGATGAGGACGGTGTACCTTTGTCTCCCTTTAAAATTTTTGCTTTAGCACCTTCCGAATATGTACCTTTGTCTCCGAGAACTTTGCTTGATCTGAATATCTCAACCTTGTGTCAGAAAAGAAACAAAGTAGAAACTTACAGGGCTTGCGGACGGCCATACGATGGTCTCTCCCCTTCTTGGGTGTTCCCTTCAAGTACAACTAATAATTATGCCATTGGATCTTCCCTCACGTCGCAACCTTCCTTTACTCAGTACTTGATCTTTAGTTCATCTCGACACGTCGCTGAGATACTTCGCCAAACTTGTGCGTATCGAACATCGACAATTCCTTATCTCTCCTCATTAGCTGACTGCTGGTAGGTGAGCTCTACTCTTCATACATAGGGCCATTTCATGACATTCAGTATCGCCGTCGTACTATTCTCCGACTAACATGAACATGGGATCGGATAACTTCGCTCTCCTGTCCCTCCGTGTCTTTCACTTATCATAGGAACACTTATCTTTCGCGCCCGTAGCAGGCCATCCATCTTGCGTGACTTACATAGACTCGAATCGAAGTCATTTTAGCTGGGTATGGTTTCCCTGACGCAGAGCAGTGCTTGTCCATTTGACGGCTTTCACCAACGTACTACTCGCATTGCATCCCCCAGAATAAGTATGTCAAAAGGAGACAGGAGGATCAGAGTCCAAACAAATGCGCGAATACGAGTCAGCGTGAGGCTTTCGAGGATGCATGACCGTGGGCCTGCAACTTCCTTCTATGCTCTGCTACAACTAAATACCCCTTTACTAAGAGGATCAGCTGATTGTTGCGGGTCCTAAAGCCCTCCAACACACTTCATACTTCTGGTTATAACTCTCAAAAAGCCGCAGACGTCTGCCTATCACAATACTACGGACTTCCTGGCCTTGTTGTCAGCTCAAAGGGAGGCAAGTGAGTCATGCAACGATCGAGCTTCACCTCTGACAAGCTGTTCGCAAAACGAGTCCTTCGCCCTCAGAGGAAAGTGATGGCCACGGCATTTCCTGTACTCTACTTGAAGGCGTTTCTCACGCGAGGACAAGAGGGTCATTGGTGGAATTGTAGAACGTATTTTAGTACCTATTACGGCATGCATCTCAGGACAGTAACTCTAACAATATCCTCCCCCTAATGCTACCTGCAATGGAATATGATTCATATTAACGTGAGCTGTTGGATCTGTGGCATAGGCTGGGTTGTTTCGTCGGCGCCATGCTCGATAAGGAGGCGCATGACCTCCATGTGGCCCTCATCAGATGCACACTGCAGGGGCGTCCAACCTTTCTCATCCTGGGCAGCCACGTCCGCACCGTGCCCAATGAGGAGTCGTACCACCTCCATATGACCCTGGTAAGATGCCCAATGCAATGGTGTCGATCCACCTGTGTCCTGGGAGGTCCAGTCGGCATCGTGCTCTGTGAGGAGCTGCACAACCTCCACACAACCCCCATAGGATGCCCAATGTAGCGGAGTCCATCCCTCGCTGTCCTGGGTGGCCGCATCTGCGCCATGCTGGACGAGGAGCTGTGTAAACTTCAAGTGACCGATTGAGGACGCCCCATGCAGCGGTGTCCAACCCTCGTCGTCCTGGGCGTCCGTATCAGCACCGTACTCGATGAGGAGACGTGCTACCTCCACATGACCCGAATAAGATGCCTGATGCAGCGGAGTCCCCCCTTCGTTGTCCTGGGCAGCCATGTCAGCGCCGTGCTGGATGAGCAGTTGAGCGACCTCCACGTGATCCCTTGAGGATGCCTGATGCAGTGGTGTCAACCCGCGATTGTCCTGGGTGGCCAAGTTGGCACCATGCTCGATGAGGAGTCGTGCGAGCTTCGCGTGACCCTGATAGGATGCCCGGTGCAGCGCTGTCCACCCGTCCTTGTCCTGGGTGGCCAAGTCGGCGCCATGCTTGATGAAGAGCTGTGCGAGTTCCATATGACCCTGGGAGGATGCCCAGTGCAGGGCTGTGCACTCGTCGTTATCTTGGGTAGCCAAGTCGGCGCCATGCTCGACGAGGAGCTGCGCGAGCTCCATACGACCCCCAAAGGACGCTAAATGTAACGGCGTGAACCCACGCTTGTCCTGGACGAGCAGGTCCGCGCCATGCTCGACGAGAAGCCGTGCAAGCTCCACGTGGCCTCCAAAGGACGCCCTATGCAGCGGTGTCCTCCCGCGCTTGTCCTGGGTGGCCAAATCGGCGCCGTGCTCCACGAGGAGCTTCGCGGGCTCCATGAAACCTTTAAAAGAAGCCCAATGCAGCGGTGTCAACCCATCGCTGTCCTGGGCGGCCAAGTCGGCGCCGTGCTCAACGAGGAATTGCATGATCTTCACGCGATCCTTTGAGAACGCCCGATGCAGCGGTGTCCACTCGTAAGAGTCTTTAGCAGCCAAGTCTGCGCCGTATTCAACGAGGAGTCGCACTGCATCCAAGTGACCCATAAAGGATGCCCGATGCAATGGTGTTGACCCGTCCTCGGTCTGTGTGGCCAAGTTAGCGCCATGCTCGAGGAGGAGTCGTATGACGTCCACGTAACCCATTTGGGACGCGAGAAGCAGTGGTGTCCATCCGTCATTGTCCTGGGCGGCCAGGTTGGCGCCATGTTCGACGAGGACTCGCACGACCTTCATGTGACCCACACCGGATGCGGAATGCAGCGGTGTCCACCTGGTATTGTCCTTAGCGGCCAGGTTGGCGCCGTGCTTGATGAGGAATTGCACGACCTCTACGCGACCTTGAGAGGACGCCGAATGTAAAGGTGTCCGCTGGGAATTGTCCCGGACGGCCAATTCGGCGCCGTGCTTGACCAGGAGTCGCACGATCTCTACGTGACCCTGAGAGCACGCCCAAAACAGTGGTGTGACTCCACGCTTGTCCCGGGCAGCCAAGTCGGCGCCGTATTCGACGAGGAGATGCACGACCTCCACGTGTCCCTCAGACGACGCCCAATGGAGCGGTGTCCGTCCGTCATTATCCCGGGCAGTCAAGTCTGCACCGTGGTCGACAAGGAATCGTATGACCTCCACATGACCTTCTCTTGAGGCCAGATGCAAAGGAGTTGAGTCACCAAGCAAGCTCCGAGAATTCACATCTTTAGGATTCTCGATGACCAAGAACTTTACAATGTTGCGCAGGCCGCAAAACGTGGCATAATGTAGTGGGGTTCCACAGGGCGGCAAGGGTCGTTCAGCTGGTTTATCTCGCATCCAGGAGGGCAATGTTGGGTCAAATATCCAGAGCCAAACCGAAAGATGTGGTTTCGCCTGGTCAAAGAGCAGTTTCACCCCTTCGCCTGCATCTTGAGACAAGCCCTCGAAACGGGCATGCTCGAACCAGTGCTTGGCGGCGTATTTGGCGAGAGGAAAAGTCGCCAGACTGTCACTGGTGACGTTTTCGTCCAGGTGCAATAGAATACCCAGACACGCTTGGGCGAGAAGGGTATGAGCAGGTGCCATAGAAATATGGTAACGATGGGAGATGGTGTCATGTTTTTCGGCAAAGCGGGTAGACACCAAGAACTCCTTCACGGAGAAGTGGGAAAATTGTATGACTTGGGAAAATCCGTCACCGATAAGGGAGAGCAGTGTGGAGCACGTGGATAGCACCGCTTCTGCTGGATTATTGAGGCGCCAATCCTCGCGAAACTTCGGAATTGGCCTCGCCTCAAAATCAAATGCGAGAACTTCTGCCAATTCCTCAACTCGGAGTGGGCGGGAAGCCGCAGCGACGCAGAGAAGGAGACGTCTGGCAAATTCCCATTTCGTGTCGTTAATCCTTTGCAAGGTACGTTCATATGTTTCATCGAGGGTCGCCGGTAATGTGTCCAAGGCCTGCTGGATACGCGCTGGGAGGCACCCAGCGAGGTACTCCAGCTGACAATATGCCCATCTGAACCTAGAAGAGACATAGACATGAAAGCCCTGAAGAAACGGGGTATAAATTCCTTACATGCCGTCCGCTCTTTCTGTCAGGGCCTCAATCACGAGCTGTTTGAGTTCCAGACTCCAATTTCGCATGTTTCTATGCGTGTTTACGACCGACTCGATATAATTCTTAATGTCTTCGTTTTGTCCAAGCTCCTTGTGTAAAGAAACAGAACGAAAGCTTAGAGGCTCGAGGATAGCTTTGATGTCAGTCTCGGGTCGGCTAGTGACGCATATTCGCAGATTAAGGAGTTGCGCTTCGAGAAGATCCTCCAAAAACGATAGGACCCGCTCGCGGGGTGATGATAGAGCAGAGGTGCTTGGACATTCGTCCAAGGCATCTACGATTAGATAAACGGGGGCTTGTCCTGGCAGACTCAACAGGTCCATGAGACACTGGAGAAGGTCGTTGTCACTGGGACTTAAAGAGCTTTGTGTACCATTGTGGTGAGTCGAGTAGAAAGTGCAAAGGATATTGAAGTAGGCGTTGGATTGATCGCAAAGCTGGAATAGCAGAGACGAGAGCAGTCCACGAAGGTCCTTTTTGTGATCCTCTCTAAAATCGTAGTAATAGATAGCGAGTGCTGCGCGGCCAGATTTACTCATGGCCTTGACATCTTCAATTATTGTGGAACTGACCAACATCGTAAGTTCTCAAGACGAAGGAATTGAAATGCAACGTACCAAAAAACGCTCTTACCCGATCCAGCTACGAAATGGAAAAAACATCAGCCACTGTAAAAGGCTAAGCATTGGGCGACAACTGACGCTTCCCATGGACCCATAGTAACGAACTGGGACCAGATGCTTTCCATCCAGAGAATGTATCGCCATTAACAAACCAAGCCCCGGTCTCTCTGTGCCGTGATTCGCGGGCGATGTTATAATTTTTCCATGGGTCCGGGGGAGAGAGCCAACTTCGAATGTCACTTAGTAACTTGTCATCTGCCAGACAATCTCAGCAATTCCACACAGTGACGCCAACGTGAGTTGACAACTGACGTTTCAACTTATTCACGTCGCTCGTCGTTTCGTCTAGCGCTCAGTCAGACACGGAACTAGCTCGTTGTTACCATCAAAACGTACGTGGGACTTTCCGGATACTGTCGGTCGATGCTTTGACGTCTAGAAAGAAGGATATTCAACAGACGGCAGAATAAAGATGGTGTCCGTTTGCTCACCGTCCGTGAACTTCTTCATATTCTTGACGTGGCCATGGACGACTTCGAGAGTCTGGGCTGCGGTGGTCGCAATCTCTTCTTGCGTCAGTCGGACCAGCCTGTGCCGCGCTGCCTTGATGTCCTTGACCCCGAAGAAATTCTTTACCCATTTGACTGCGTCGTCCTGAGTAAGCTAACTCAGCACATCAGCGAGGAGAGGGGACTAACGCGATCGTCGCTGCTTGAGTTTTCGTGTCACTAGAGCGAGCGTGGAGATAAGCTCCACAATTAACTTGACCAGTACCTCGTCCATGGCAGGGGTAGGCGAGATCTCTGTATAAATTTTGAGACGATGAACAAAGTGTTGGATCGATTCGAGCAAGTCTGCAAGCACTTCGCAGCTAGATATGATCCCGTTCGCCGCCTGGTTCACTTGAGTCTCAGAAAGATACCAATACCGACTGGAGAACGGAACATACATCAAGCAGGATACCCAGACCAACATGGATTGCTTTCGCAGGTGGGAATAATGTCTAAAAACGGTTTGAGATGGAAAACATGCCATTAGCACCTTCTGACTTACTACGAGGCCAACGGCGTCAGCAAGGGACAGGGCGTCAGAAAGTGGTGTTAGAATCGATACAGTAGCGTTGATTGACTTCATGATCCTATCGCATCCTTGAAAATCGTTGAAGGCCCGCGCTCTGCCTTGCAGGAGGATAGTGATGCCCTCGACGGAGTCGCAACACTGGAGTTGGATGGCGAGTGGATGTTCTGCTAATTTGACGCCGGTCTTTTTCTCGTAAGCTTGCATAGCAGATTCGAAAAGGACTTGGAAACGAGCGGATCCGGACTGGTCAGCCATATTATGATCGGGAGAAGTTGGGTTTTTGGGTAAGGGGATTGCCCGTTGTGAGGATATGATGGTAGGATAGTAGGGATGCGGCGGGCAGAGGTTGGGGAGAGGGCCGGGACTCCGCCTCATTATGTTATCTATTTACCAGGACGCTAGGTGATGGCTTGAAAGAGATGGGAGCAAGTCCGAGTCAAGCATTGGACTGGGCTTAGTAGAGGTGGGAGAGCAATGTACATGGCAGTTAGCGAGAAGTTAGTTGTCGCAAGTGTGATAATGAGAGGGGTGTAGAGAGAATGTTAAAGAGAGGTCCTCACTTGGCCTCGGCTGGAGCGGCAATTAATCGTGCAGCCAATCAGAATCCACCTCAACCAAGTCCACTTCCGCCGCCTTTCCCTATGTAACTTACCTCACTCTACCTCTCATTTCCTCTTTCGGCGTTTCCGCTTCGTCTCTATTTGCAGCGAGTTGGTGACAGGTCAGGGGTAATCGTTACGACGTTAAAACGTGGCACCGATCCTTGGCTTGAAGTTGACAGTACACGCTCCAACGTGACATTCACAGCACCGGACGTCCGTATAAATGCCAGGCTCGTCAATGTGGGAGTGCTCGACCGAGGCTATCCAACCGTTGCAAATTCGAACCAATTTTTGCGGTGAAGGTCGGCGAGATCACAACAACAGGTGACGGCTAGAGATAAGGGATGAAAATGATAGCTGGAGCGGGAGCAGAGCTTTCAGGTGCGCCCTATCGAGGATCTCATCATGCACATCGGACGCTGACTTTCGCTGCCATTGAGTAGATTGCCTTTCTGTCCTCAGTTGGGCCAACCTATTCGCGGCTCAATACTCAGCTTGCCTTTGTGACTATCGAGATTGGAGTGTCAACCACACCGTCTGCGGCCTGTATAATCGAATCTCCCGTTTTTCTTTATCGAAACTAGCCCGTACGCCGGAAGTTTGCATTGTAACCCATCATGATTCCGTCCACCCGTACCAACACCGCACTCGCCCTATACGGGACGCGCCCAAACCCTACAGCGCCACGCGTAGCTCAGAATGTTGTCTTTCGACAGCCTGCTTCAGAAACTCATCTTTGCGCTTGCATAAAAGGTTGAAAAGATAGACTACCCTATAGCAGTACTCGTTCAAATGGACTTCTGCATCATTCACTGCGTCCCAGAAGTTTTCCAACGAGGCCCCAATCGTGCTTGGTTTCCCGCTTCGGGAGTGCCCATCTCACTCAAATTCAATTTGTTATGATATCCTACGCCTCATCATTCTTGCGGTTTCGAGCCGAGCCGCGACAGTACTTTACCTTTGTCCCCTCCATTTCGGATATCGACCTCATCTTCTTCCAAATATGTACCTTTGTCTTTGTTTCTTTGCAAACTTAATTCAATTTGAAAAGGCACAGCGCTTTACTAGAAAAGAAACATAGCAGACTTTGCGGACAAACACCGCGTCCATTTCTCCCATTCTCGGGTGCTCCCTCTTGGCGCCGCCAGGTATACTCTCAGTGGACTTCCCCTTGCGTCGCGACCTTCCTTTACTCTACAATGTGGTGTCGTATTCATCTCAACACATCGCCACCATTCATCGCTGAAACCCGCGATCCTCAAACCTCGCAGCACACAAAGTTTTATAGTAGTTCTATTCAGTGCGTGTTTCTTTCTCTCATAGGACCTTGACAATTCCTCATGTCTGCTCCACTTCTTGCCCGGGTAGCCTCGGTTCTCATAAATAGGACCATCTCGTAACATGCATTATCGTCGTCATCTTATTCTCTAACTCACATGTTGAATTACTTCATCTTCCTGTTCCTCCTAGGTCTTTCACTTATTCTAGGAACTCTTGTCGTTCGCGCACGTCGCAAGACATCCACCTTGCGTGATTTGCAAGGACCCGAGTCGAAGTCTTTTTGGTTGGGTAGGGTTCCCATGAACCAAGATAGTAATTGGCAATTTCACCAACGTACTGGCAGGTCATCAACCAGAGTACGTATATCAAAAGGAGACAGGCGAATCAGAGTTCAAATGGATGCGTGAATATGGGTCAGCTTGGCGCATTCGAGGTTGCATGGGTGTAGGTTGACAATTTCCTTCTGTATCTTATTAGGACTGAACCTCCCTTTAGGAGGATCGACTGATGGTCGCGGATCCCAAGGCTCTCCAATATATTCTCCATACTTCTGGTTATAACTTTCCGAAAGCCCCAGACGCATCACATACAATACGGATGCTGACTGGCGATGGCGTCGGCTCCACGAAAGGCAAGCCTTTCATGAACGGACCTGTTTTCACTCGCATCTGACAGGTTGCTCGCAGGAGAAGTCCATCGACGTCAGAGGAAAGTAATGGCCGCGGCGTTTTCTGTACCCCATTTAAAGGCATTTCTCGCACAATTCCAAGTGACTGCGTCGAAGGTAAGAGGGCCGTTGATGAAATCGTACGACAAGCAGGCTAACTTGGCTCCAGCTCACACAAAAGTGGAAGGATGAAATCTCCGTAGACAAGGAACACGAGCCTATCTTCAATATGTCGGAATGGCTCTCGAGAGCTACACTTGATATCATTGGCGAAGGTGGGGTCCCCATATCATAGTAATTGCTTATACCGTGAGGCTAACTTCGTGGTTAGCCGGGTTTGATTTCGACTTTGGGGCCTTGGATAACGCAAATAATCCAGTGACCCACATGTATGAGAACCTTTTGTGAGTGCACCAGGCCTTTGTTATTGGATAGACTCAAGCATGCATGCACCCCATACAGTGTTGACTCTCTCTACCACGGTCCTCTCGACGCGTTGTTCAAATCATTCTGGCGGTACTTCCCTGATCCTATCCTCGACCTCCTTGTCTATCTTCCGCGACGCGAGTATCGTCGCTTCCGAAACTACCTGAGCGGAATCCGGGAAGTCGCACGCGGGATAGTGCGCAGAAGCATCGTCAAAGGGGATGGCCGCGATATCATGAGCGTTCTTCTGCGCGCTAACGAGTCGGAAGATCCCCAAACCAAACTCTCAGATGGTGAGGTCGTTGATCAGATCGGGTGAGTTAGGACAGCACGAGATTTGTCCCGTCGTTTTCTGACAAATCGTTCAATGTACAGGACCCTTCTCCTTGCGGGACACGATACGTCAGCAAACTCCTTGACGTGGTTCTTCTGGGAGCTTGCCAAGCATCCCGATTCGGCACAAGAGATTCGCGAGGAGATCGCGGCCGTGCGGGCGCGCATTGGCTCTAGAGACTTTTCTATTACAGATCTCGAAGGGATGTCAACGATGCTTGCTGCGCTCAAGGTACGAACAAACTTGCTCAGATACATCCTATGTTCGCGAGCTTTCTTAATCAATCGTCTCTGCAGGAGTCAATGCGGCTGCACCCTATCGTATGGCAGCTTTCAAGAGTTGCTGCACACGACGATGTCATTCCGCTGGCATTTCCTATCACGACCAAGTCAGGAAAACAGATCTCGTCCATCCCCGTTTGCAAAGGCACACACGTGGACATGTCCTTTTGTTCATATAGTCGGTAAGTAGTCATCTATATGTATTCTAGCCACCTCCCTCTATAGAATGGGAATTAGGCTGCCTGAGGTGTGGGGCCAAGACGCACACAAGTGGAATCCTGGTCGGTTCCTTCACGTCGATAAAGAGAAACAAATCTCCGTGGGACTGTACGCTAACCTGTAGGCGTCATAATGTTTGCAATTCTCCTAAAGAGCCTCACTTCTGCTTTGCCTTATAGCCCGAATTTTTGTGGGTTGATGTTTCATTCATTATCATCACGTGATTGACATGTGCTTCAAAATTTGGGCAGCCGGAGGTGTTCGCAGCTGTCTCGGTTGGCGGTTTGCGTACGTCATTTCCGGTTTATCCTTGCGAATTCTCATAGCATGGATTTCGGTGTTTAGCATAGTTGAGATGCAAGTTATTGCCGCAACCCTCCTCGAGAATTTCGAATTCAGCTTACCTCCGCAAACCCTGGAAACCAGCATTACTAGAAAACCCCTCGTGCTAATGGTACCGATGGTAGAAGGTCATCAGTATCCCTGGATGGGGTTGAAGGTCAGATGTCTCGAATAGTGGTCCTGAAATGTCAGAGGCTATTATGGCCTTACTGCTCACATTGCTCCGTTGTCTTTCTTGTATTTTGTAATCTTCATGTTTGAGTAGTGGGACGTACTCGCATCTTCATGTACGCCGTACGTATGGAATTCTGGGTTCAGAAATCGATATGATTGTAACTTTCTATCTGAAATGTCTGTTTCGTCAACACGCATCTCATAGATAAATCGTGGTTCTATCTGTGTATGCACATAATCCTCGTTCACTGGGTTGGGCGACACCCAGAAGCGTGGATGCAGACCCAAATCAGAAATACCGAGTCATGCTTGGCATGTCTCCGCCATGCTCATGGGTTCGTAGTCAAAGGCATGCGATGTGTTCTCTTCAATACGAGACTTCCACCGTCCTTGGGGGGAGGCTGGTGAATTTTAGGAGAGGCGAGATGTCGCTTGGAAAAGTCGTCCGTCGCATCGACGAAGGCCCAGAGTGTTGAAGTCAGGAGATGCACAGGATCCAGGGGCTCCCGAAGAGGAGGAACAGCGCTCGAGCTATGCTCGCGCTTTGGCGTAGGATATTGGGTGAGGCCGCGCACGGCGCGGGTCTCAGGTCAGAGGAGAAATCGGGCCTGCATCGATGCGGGTCCACTGTATTCTTGATCGTTATTCCATCTACACAGCATGATGTGGGGAGTGGGCGACAATGGATAAGCCTCCCAGGCCTGTCATTGGTCACGCCGATAGGTCATGTGCCCTGAAAGCCGCCATCAAGTGGCGCTCTTTTTCCTCTCCCTCACTACCACCATATCGACTGTTTTATAGTGCTCCCAGGCCTTTTCTTTCATCATCGTTGGACCACTTAAAGAGCGCGTTGTGCGCAGAGCAAATGTTATCTTGCTTGGACTCAGACCCACTACCGTGCGCCTTCTATCGACGTCTCACTTCCGCTCAAAAACTTTCAAGTACCGCTCACCCTTTTTTGCGACACTCTCTTTCTCACTGCTCTCTCGCTCTCTCTCGTGCCGGCCTCGTTAGGTCTCTATCGCCGTGCCAACTCGTCTACAGAGGTATGAAACACATAGGACAAAATCTGGATATCAAAGTCAGTTTCCAAAGGAGTACTAGCTTCGCCCTTGCATGGGCGGATGGGATCGAATACCCAGTAGCTTTTCATCTTTCATAAAATGTGATTGAGTAGAATCAGTTTGTGATTAGGGTCACTTAGCAACGCCAGATTTCCCTGTTGTCGCGATGGATGGTTGGAAAGTATCCAGTGGCTCAGGTGCGCCCGCATTGCACCATCATGCCATGCCATGCATCACGCATCATGCCCACCAAAAAAAGGCGCTTAATCAGCCAGATCGATAATGAACGACGTACCAAGAGAACCGATACTTCTCATCCTCCTGGCCGCTTTTCCATGAAACCGATCTGAGCTATCTCAACCCGTCTCAACTGTGACTTCATTCATCGACTATCGTTTCTCTTTCTCCGATTCGGACTCGGAGGTAGGCGTCGGGCGCCAGGGAATGCGCGCGCGTCAGCAACGTACCAAGGAACAATCTCTTCACGCGTCGATCTGATATACATGGTACGATGTCTGTCTACTGTAGTTGTGCTTTGTTCCATTTCTGTCCGTTGAATGATGAAAACAAAAACAACTGTCAAAAGATGCCGCATGCCGCCTTGAATTTGAAATATACCATATATGGCAAACTCAGACGCGGACCGTTGGTCCAGCAACAAAAAGATTCCGATTCCATCGGACGCACGCCACTGCAGCGGGCGACTTGATAAGGCATATCTTCATGTTTTACTTTGCGGTACTGGTAGTCGTGCGTTGTTCTGTCCATAGTACTGTAATACAAAAAATTTGTTTCCCGTTATTAATAGCTTGGGCGTAGACGCTTAAAACCTCCACCCGATCCTCTAATTCCGAGTCAGTTCTATCATCCATGTTACCATATATATTACAATGGTAGATAATCTCCTGCTCGTAGTTCATTTCAAGAGGTCATGCACCACAGTAGTACCCACACCGTAATACGGGGACTGTCATGTACATGCGCAGAGGGTAGATGCCACGAATCAACCTAATCAAGTTAGTCTTCGTTGTTGACTCATTTGACGTACTGGTGCTCTAACAGTTTGATGGATCACGAGTACCACTGGCGCACTTGAAGGGCATCCAGGCTCGAACAGTTTTGCCAGGCCTCGCCAGATCTTTATTCTTTTTCCACCAGGTGCAATGGTCAATGCGGTACAACGCAACGCCGCCAGATGGTACCGTGACGAGCACAAGCCAGTATCATATTTGAACCTGAGCTTGATCGGGCTTCCCTCGAATCCCTCCTAAGGTTTCTATTACCCCGCGAGGCCTTCTTCTTACTGCTGCTCTAACCTACCACCTCCCCCCCCCCCCCCCCCCCC
>QFEY01000501.1:0-15943 GCA_003316435.1 Russula virescens | reverse complement strand
CCCCCCCCCGATCACTGCAGGCGATGGTCGGGTCGAATTCAAGTTCTTCCCGCCCAGATCAGCTCTCGACCGCGGATGCCGCAGTTGGTGACCGGGATCGGGACCCGAGCCCCCGGGCCGCATCTCTGCCGCCAGTCGCGGTGCATGTCCGGCACCCCGAACCGGTGGATCCTCCAATCCCAGCACATCGAACCGCCAAGACGCTTCGAGCGCCGCGCGCTTGCGCCGATCTAATCGTCGACTCCAACTCCGACGCTGGTACCATACCCGACAGCTTGATAGCGGACGGCTATGCTGTCGGCTCGGCAGTAGGCCTCCGTCCTATCTCGAGGCTGAGTCCCGTTCCTGTACCGCATGTGAGCGGGACCGACCACTCTCGGCGCACGGTGGCCGCCCGTATGCCTACCATCTCCGTGCACGACGCGGTGATCATTTTCAGCGTCCTTGGCGCGGCCATTGTCCTGTCGGTTATATGGGCTCTTATCCACCACCTGATGTTCAGGGGCAGACTCAGAAGGTTTGAGAGCCGTACGAACGTGCTTGGGTCAGGTGCGTTGTCTCCAAAGGGCTGAGCAGCAGCTCTACTACTGCGATATGCTCTCGCATGTGTGCTTACCTTTTTTTATCTAGAAGTCGCCCATGGTACTACTAGTAGTTTGTCGCTCCCGTCGCAGATATCACTCGACGAGCTGACTCTTGTCGAGGAGGACGTGATGCGCATTGAGCCGCAATCAGTGTCCGATCATGCCGGACACGACTTTCCCATTCCAGTTGGCTCTTCAACGGTTACCTCCCGAACAAATACCGAGCACCCCAGCGAACCTCTGTCCCCTATATCCACCCCGAGGATCACTACTGAACCCGCTCCTGATGTCGAGCATGGGTCCATCCTGCTTCCCAATCCTTGGAGTCCGAGCCCGACTCGCTCGTCACCTGTGATAATGACATGGCCAATGCCCACTGGTACGTCTCGGTCGTGAGACTATGCTCGCAGAGAACGCAGCGCGGGCTCTGGCTGATCACGCACGCATGAATGTCGATCGTACTTATACTATTATTGAGCTCTATAACCTTGATTCATATTTATGTAGTACTATTTTGTCACTTTCAGGGTTTATGTTCTTTGGGGAATGAAATTGGGGTCTCTCACACGCACTGACACTCGGTTGTTGGTGCCAATTCGGTGTTCGATTCCATTGTGAGGTTGAGACAAGAGGAATCCGCGGTGCCCATGCGCTGGCACGCAATGAACGTTTTCTACCAATGGTTCTGAGTTCAAGCTGAAATGCATCGACTCGTTAAAGATGATATCTCAGTGCGAAGCAGGATAAGATAAGTCTATTCGTGTTTACGACCGACTCCATTCGGTTTTTAATATTGTCTTGTCCACACTCCTGTGTAAGGAAACAGAATGCACGCTTAGAGGCTTGAGGAGAGCCTTGATGTCGGTCTCGGGTTGGCTAGTGATGCCAGTCTTCTAAAGTGATAGGACTCCCTCGCGGCTCCAGGAGTGCCAGAGTAGAGGTGCTTCAAGTTGAACATTCACCCAAGGAACGAGCAAATAAACATGGGCTTGTCCTAGCGAATTCAACAAGTCCTTGAAACACTGTGCAAGTTCGTTGTTGCTGGGGTTCTCTTTTGCACAATGACTGATGACTAGGGCTTACCAAATCCTAGTGAAGCTAGCTCAGGTCCTAGACTTGCCAGGCACTTCTAGTAACATGTCATGCTCCTGATGCGCCGGTGTGTTGAATAGAAAGATATCTCCTCTCTGAAGCCATAATAGGCTTCGGAGCATGCAGTGGCGAGTGATGTGAGACCGGATTCACATATAGTCCCGATGTCTTCGATTACTGTGGAGCCGGCTAACACTGTAAGTTCTCACCACGAAAGTATCCAAGGATTAACATACCAACGAGCTCTTACGAGAGCCCGCTACGAAAAGGAGATACATCTATCTCTGCAAAAGGCTGGGCGGTGCCAGTGGGCGACAGCTGATGCTCTCCATGGATCCATGGCAACGAACTGAGTCCCAGTGGCTTTTCGCAGTTCATAGAATGTGATTGAGAATAAACTGATTATAATTAGGAGCACTTGGCAACGCCAGATTTCCCTGTTGTCATGATGGAACTTCATGGAAATTGCCCGGTAGCTCAGGCGGCGGGCGCACCTCCATTGGATAATTTGGATCATCCTGGCTTGGCTGCGACGTAACTGTACCAAGAGAGCCAATACTTTCTCATTTCCCTGGCTGCTTGTCCACGAAATTTATCTGGACCATCTGAACCTATCTCAGCTGTGATTTGATCCATCTACATCGTATCTCTCCGATTCCAGGGAAAGCATAGTGCCGGGCCCCAGAGAAAGCGCCCGTGAATACAACGTGCTAAGTAACCACCTTATCACGCTCCGATCTGATGTACACTGGTGCGATGTCCGTCTAGTTGTCATTCATCTGTTTCTGTCCACGGAATGACCGGAATTTCGGAACTTTGGAAGGAACCAATATGAAACATCAAACTCTATGAGACTCATGAATTTGAAATATATTGTACAACCCGGACCGCCTCTCGGACCGTCGGACCGTGGCGACCCTGATTCCGAACCGGGACAAAAAAGCGCCACTGGGAGCGGGTGACTGGCCTCTTGACAGAAGCACATCCTCACGCTTTACTTTGCGCTACACTATTTGATTTTTTCCTACGTAGTCGTGCGTTGTTCTATCCATGGTACTGTGGTACCAAAATTTGTTCTCTGTTATTCAAAGCTCGGACATAGATGCCTCAAACCTTTTTCGTTCGGTTCTATCCTCCATGGTAGATAATCTCTCGAGTTGGTCCTTTGTGGCTTACCTACTACTACTACCAGCAGTTCAATGTTCAGCATTTAAAGAGATCATGCATCATGGTAGTACTCACTCCGTAACGTGGCGACGGTTGTGTCATGCACAGAGGGTGGGGGTCAAGAACCAACCCGATCAAGTTAGTCTTTATCGTTGACGTTTGATGTTCTATTAAAATTTGATGGATCACGAGTACCACTAACGCATTCGAATGGGAACTGGGCTCGGATAGCCTCCCCAGATCTTTGTTCTCTTTTCACCAGGCACTATGCTCAGTGCGGTGCAGCGTTGCGAGAATGTACAATGGCGAGCACGACCCAGTGACATATTTGAACCCGAGCACAGACTAGGTTTTCCTAATATCACCCAGGAAAACCCTCAGCTTTGTCTTCTTACTACTCTCACTTACCACCCCGATCCCCCTGACCACTGCAGGCGTTGGTCGGTTAGACTTCAAGCTCTTTCCTCCCAAATCCGCCCTCGATCACGGACGCCGCAATTGGTGACCGGACTCTGAACCCTCGCTCCCACAAGACAGCTATGCCGCCTGTCGCAGCACTTGTCCGGCACCATGGTCCAGCGGTCCCTCCAAATTCAGCACTTCGAACCACCCAGAGGTCTCGAGCGCCGCGCGCTTGTGACGAGCCAATCGTTGACTGCAGCTCCGACTCTACCATAACCGACAACTTGATAGCAAACAACTACGATGTCCGCTCAGCAGTGGGTCTCCATCCAACCTCGGGGCCGAATCTCGTTTCTGCACCGCCGCGTGGGGCCACCTATTCGTCCACCACTTCCGTGCACGTCACGGTGATCATTCATAGTACCATTGGCGTGGCCCTTCTCCTTTTAGTTATATTGGCTCTTATCTACTTTCTGAGGGTCAGGGCCAGAAGGGCTCAGAACCGTACGAAGGTGCCTGGGTCAGGTGCGTCGTCTCTCAAGGGCAGGGCAACAGCTCTATTACCGTAACATGTGTGCTCACCTTTTTTTCTAGATCTCACCCTTAATAACATATCGACACCCTCGCATTTATCATCCAACTCGCATGTCGAGCGCGATGTGATAATCATCGGGCCGCAATCAACGTCCGATCGGGCTGGACACGCCCTTCCCATGCCAATTGGCACTCCGGGGGTTATCTCCCTAACGAATAAAGTGCACCCCCGCGAACCTCTGTCCCCCAGACCCATCCCCACGTTCGCTGTTGAACCACCTCCTGCTGTCGAGCGTGGGTCTATCCCATTCACCAATCCTTGGGGTCCGACTCATTCGTCACCTGTAATGGTGACACGGCCAGTCCCCACGTATCGGTATCCCGGAGTCGACTACAGAGAACGCAGCGCGGGCTCTGCCTGATCACGCATGCACGAGCTTTGAATGTATTCGTACCATTAACGATATCTATGACCCCTTTTGTATTTGTGTAGTACTCTGTTGTCACTCTCTGGGTTCGTGTTCTTTAGGGAATGAAATTGGTCTCTCACACGCACTGACACTCGGTTGTTGGTGCCGATTCGGCGTTCGATTTCATTGCGAGGTTGAGGCAAGAGGAATCTGCGGTACTCATGCGCTGACACGCAATGAACATTTTTTCCAATGGTTCTGGGTCGAAGTGCCATGGATGAGATCTTAGTGCAAAGCAGGGTAAAAGAAGTTCGAGGATAGCCTTGATGTCGGTCTCGGGTCGGCTAGTGACGGATATGCGGAGGTTTGGGACATGAACCCTTTCAAAAGTGATAGGTTCGCTCGCAGTGGGATGCCAGAGTAGAGGTGCTTGGACATTCAGCCAAGGAATCTACAAGCAAATAAACTTGGGCTTGTCCTAGCAGATTCAACAAGTCCCTGAGACACTGCGCAAGTTCGTTGTCACTGGGGTTCTCTTTTGTATCAAGAAAATTACATGTTAGACGATGACGGTGTGTCGAATAGAGAGTGGAAAGGGTACCATAGTAGGAGTCCAACGAGTCATCAAGCTAGACGAGTATAGATGAAAGTGGCCCACGAAGGTTCTTCATTTTCTCCTCTCTAACGTCAGTAAAGACTTCGGAACATGATGGCAAGTGATGTGAGACCAGATTCACACATAGTCTCGATGTCTTCGATTATTGTGGAGCTGGCCATCACCGTAACTTCTCAATATGAAAGTAACCAAGGGCTAACATACCAACGAATGCTCTTACTAGAACCCGCTACGAAAGGGAAAACATCAGGCTTTGCGAGGGGTGCGGTGTGCGACGGCCTGAGTTGATGATTTCCATGGATCCATAGTAACGATCTGAGTCCCAGTAGCTTCTCGCATTTCATAAAACGCGATTGAGAAGAAACAGGCTATGATTAGGAGCACTTAGCAACACCCGGGTCAGATTTCCTCGTTGTCACGATGCGATGGAAGGTTCACGGGTGGCTCAGGCGCGCTCCCATTGACGCATCATGGGTTGACTGAGACGTAACCATACCGGGAGAACTGATACTCGTCATTCCCCTGGTTGCTTGCCCATGAAGCTCATCTGAACCATCTGAACCTGTCTCAGCTGTGACTTCTGTAGGGCGGGTAGCCGTGCTGGGCTCGGAAAGCGCGTTGGCAGTACCTTCGACTCCCAACAAGCCCGAGGGGCCTGACAATCGGCACTGGCCCAAAACGGACACCAGACACATCCACCTCGCCGCCGTTCCATTCCCGGCAAATCGGCATCGCGAGCGCTTTGCATATACGCCCCCTCAATATTCCCTAACTATAGCAGTGTCCCTCTCTTTCTTCCCTTTTGGATCTAGCGACCTTTCCTTCATACTGGACCCTTTCCCCCTCTCTTTAGTTCGTGCTCAAAGTCACTCCCAGGCTCCCTTAGATACAGAGTTTTCTAGGTACTGAATGTATATACAAACCTGCTAAATAATAAGGCAGCTGCGTCCTCGACGGACAGCAGCTCAGCGAGCGAGCGAGCAACGCCCCACCTCGATTTTCCCGCGTGTATTTCTCTTCAACATCGCACTACACGGCCGCGCACGACCTCCGGTCCGCGCGCCTGTCTTCTCATCTCGTTTCCCCCCATTTACCTTCCCTTTCTTTGGACTCACGGACGTGTCCCGTTTTAACCTCACTCTGGACGCACGGCTTACACTTCATCCATCTACATCATCTCTCTCTCCGATTCCGAGGTAAGCGTCGGGCGCTAAGGAAAGTGCCCACGACAGCAACGTGTTAAGTACCACCTCATCATGCATCGATATAACACCGGTGCGATGTCTCTAGTTGTGCATTCTTCTGTTTCTGTCCATGGAATGATCGGAATTTCGGAACTTGGGAGGGAACAAAACATGAAACATCAAATTGCATCAAACCCAAGATCAAATTCACTGGCCGCGGCAGCTCCAGACACATGAATTTGAAATGTCCAATATTACATAACCCGGACCGTCGTGCGGACCGTCGGTCCGTCACAACTGAGTCCGAACATCGGGCGCCACTGACCTGCGACTTGACAGAAACACACCTTCACGTTTTACTTGCGTTACACTATTTGGATATCTGCCTACTATAGTCGTGCATTGTTCTGTCATACAAAGGTTTGTTCCCCGCTATTGTTAGCTCGGACATAGATGCTTTAAACCTCTATCGTTCGGTTCTATCATCCGAGTCCATGGTAGATAATTTAGCGCCTACTCAGTAGCGCGGTAACTGTCATATACATGCGCCTTGCGCAGATCAAGGACCAACCCGATCGAGTTAGTCTTCATTAATGTTGACGTGTTTACATACTAATACCACTGGTGCATTCGAATGGCATCAAGGCTCGGACAGTCTCGCCAGTCTATCCAGATCTTTGTTCTCTTTTCACCAGGCGCAGTGGCCAGTGCGGTGCAACGCTGCCAAAACGTACAATGGCGAGCTGCCGCGAGCACAAGCCAATTCGGTGGCATCCACATCGCAGGTGATCGTATAAAACTTTCTAAAAACAAGGACTATATGATAGGAATACAAGGTTCATGGCTCTACGGGATGGGTTATGGACCATTCCATACCCCTCGGGGGAAGTCGTTAGACGACCCAGTGGCTCATATGCCACGGTAGGGCTTTCGTATTTGAACCCGAGAGCAGACTGGGTTTCCCTCCATCACCCAACGAGGCCCTCAACTTTGTCCCCTTTCTACTCTCAATTCAAGTTGCCACCCCAACCCTCCCCCCTCCCCCCTGACCACTGCAGGCGATGGTTGGGTTGACTCCAAGCTCTTTCCTAACAAATCCGCTTTCGATTACGGACGCTGCAATTGGCGACCTTACTCTGAACCCGAGCCCCCAGAAGGTAGCCATGCCCCCAGTCGTGGTGCATGACCGGCAACACGGACCGGCGGTTCCTCCAATTCCAGCACTTCGAACCGCCCAGACGTCTCCAGCGCCTCACGCTCGTGCCGATCCAATCATTGACCCTAACTCCGACTCTACCATAACCGACAACTTGATAACGAGCAGCTACGCTGTTGATTCGGCAGTGGGAACCTCGGGGGTCACCCCTTTGCCTACCGTGTCTGTGCGCGTCACGGTGATCATCTATAGTGTCCTAGGCGTGGCCGTTATCCTGGGGGTTATATTTTCTCTTGTCTTCGTTCTGAGGACCAGGGGCAGAAGCAGAAGGGTTCAGAACCGCACGAACGTGCCTGGGTCAGGTGTGTCGTCTCTCGGGGGCAGGGCGACAGCTCTATTACCGCGATATGCCCTCGCAGGTGTGCTCACCTTTTTATCTAGAGCTCGCCCTTAATAACCTGTCGCTGCCGTCGCGGTCATCATTCGACTCGCATGTTGAGCACGATGTAATACTCATTGAGCGGCAATCAGCGTCTGATGGGGCCAGACACGTCCTTCCTATGCCAGTTGACACTTCGACGGTTACCTCCCACACGAATATCGAGCGCCCCCGCGAACCTCTGTCCCCTAGACCCATCCCGATGTTTGCTATTGAACCACCTCCTGGCGTCGAGCGGGGGTCCGTTCCACTCCCCAATCCTTTGGGTTCGACTCATTCGTCATAGGTGATGGTGACACGGCCAATCCCACGTATCGGCATCCCGGAGATGACGCCGACTACAGAGAACGCCGCAGCGCGGGCTCTGCCGGATCACGCACGCACAGACTTTGAATGTACTTGTACCATTTACGATATCTATGACAATGTTTGGTATTTATGTAATGCTCTGTTATCACTCTCTGGGTTCGTGTTCTTAGGGAATGAGATTGGTCTCTCGCACGCATCGACACTGTGACTCCACTGTTGATGCCGATTCGGTGTCCGATTTCACTGGGAGGTTGAGGCAAGAGCAGAATGTGCAGTACTCACGAGTCAGCACGCAATGGACACTGACTCGGAGCCAGGTGGTTGGCGAATGTGATAACCGTTGAACTTGCCCACCTACTGATAGAGCAGTTAGACCGAACCGCCTTCAAGCTAGCTCTCACGACGGGACGCGTTAACTTCATCTACTCCCATCAACCCGATTCCCATTCTGACTTCTTTTTACTTTCCCTTAATTCCTTTTCTTTGGCATGTTTACTCTCCAAATTTCTTCGAACCTCGCCACTTTATCTCTCTCTGCAGCGAGTTGGAAACGAATCTAGTCTAGACAACAGAGCATAGGGTAGTTGCTGGAGCAGTTGAGCCGTCATTTGCTTTGTATCATCCATAACGGTAACTGTGGCCAACGTTTGTTCACTTGCAGTAACTGCAGAGATCATGTCATGGTCGCAATGGTCGTATATCCGTATGTAATTTTGGGTACGCCCAAGGATTCGCAAGCTTATATAAGGCTCCGCGGCCTTCAGTACGACTGCGTAAAGTGCCAGGGGCACAAAGCCTCGATGTTGCCGGAAACCTAGAGTCAAGGTGCTATCACTGCAATGACTGGAGGCGACCTGCGGTGGCGAACTTGACATACGACCGAAATTACATTACGTCATCACTCATTCGGAGCCTCGGCCCGTCGACGTTTGTTGCTATGGCAGTACCGCTCAGCATCATTCCGCCTCCGCCTCCACACACTACCACCATTTTGGCCACTCGGCCTTGATGCCAAGGCCCCCAATATCTCACATGGAGCCTAGAGAGGAAATAGAGTGCGCGCAGCTTTGGCCACGAGTTTATTTGTATGAACCATCCCAATCAATACGTCTCTATTGTTGACTGATCCGTGGCTTAATTGTTGATGGATCACAAGCGACAGTGATCTCGAATGAAACACGGTTTCTGACAGACTCTTCAATCTTTTGTTATCTTTTCTACACAGACCCGTTGTTATCATGATCAGTATTTGCCGAGCCGCCAGTGTCATATTTGAATCTTTGCGTAGACTAGTTCTCCCTCTTGTCACCCCGCAAGGTTCCTGGCCTTGTTTCTTTGCCATAGTGAGATACCCCCCTCGATCTCCTCACCACCGTAGGCGATGGCCAAGTCGACTTCATCCCTCTCAGATCTATACTCGATCGCACACGCTAGAGGCAGCCTAACTGCGAACCCGGACCAGAAGGTGGCCATACCAATCGCTACGCATTACCAACATTACTATCCGACGGGTGTTCCAATTCCAGTATCCCAAGTGTTGCGCGTTCGTGCAGATCCAATAGCTGATTCTAACACGGAGGCCGCTGCCGAGAAATCAGCCACGATCAACTACACTCCCGGCCTCGCAATGGGCGATAGTCGTCCGACCTTGGGTCCGAATCCCATTCCTGCGTCGCCCATTTGGTCCGGGCAATCTCGGCCCACGGCTGTCCCTCGTCCCCCCATTGTTTCCATACGCACCACAGTGATCATCAGTAGCGTTATCGGCGGGGTCGTTATCGTAGCAGTTATGTTAGCTCTGTTTTATGCTCTGCGGGTCAGGCGCAGGTTCAGGAGGATTCAGCGCTGTATGAACGTGCTTGGGCCAGGTGCGTCTCCCAGCGGAAAGGCTGCCGCGCTGTTAGATTGTATCGTTCTCGTTATGTGCTAACTCGTTTATTTAGAGCTAGAGCTCGCCCCTATATCGCCCTCCCAGTCGTCGCAAGTATCACTCGACTCATCATCAACTTCTGATCTGATGAGTCATACCCTTCCTCTGGACGTTCCTATGGTTACCCCCCAAACGATAATCGAGCCCCCTATCGAATCTCTGTCCGCCTTACACATCCCGGCAAACGTCGTTACCCCACCTCCTGCTGCCGCGCGCAGGTCCATCTTGCTCCCCAACCTCCGGGCCTGGAGTCCGACTCGCTCGTCACCTGTAATAATAGCATGGCCAAACCCCGCATCTCGGTCGTGGAAATATCCTGCCGTTTAATGACCACAAGGAACGCAGCGGAGACGCTAGCTACCACACATGTCACGACTAAACCTCGATCTTTGTACCAGTATAATGTTCTTCATGACGTTTCGTTTATATTTTTCCTGAAACACTAAAGCAGCTGTTATAATGTCATTATGTCACAGATAATGTTCCAACAGTTACCCAAACTTCCGCAGTATTAATTGTTATTATTTCTCTTAATTCCTTGGAAATCGACAAAATGTATATAGTACACGGTATTCTCATGTCCTAGGTGTCCTTGTTGCCTTCCCTACTGTACGGACATTCTTGCAGTACTGACACTCGCTAGTTTAATGGATGTAAATTTGATGGACTCGTAGTTACGTAATACATTTGTTTGTGTTTGAACACCGCCTACTGTAGCACCGCCTGCGCCTGCCAATTGTTTCGTTTCGTTTCCAAGGCTGCCTGTGGCGGGTGTGCGCCCGATCATCACATATGAAGGCGCGCTGTTACCTTCCCTCGCTTTCGAAGCACGAAATAGCAATGATTGTCACAGGAGATTGAGGCGCACGGACACATGTCAGATCGAGGTTCCGGTTTTTCCATGACCGGCTATGTTTTGCGCCCATTTTGCTTCTCCTCGGAAGCTTCTAGGGGGTGTCATGGCTTGGCCATGTCGCAGGCTCAACTACGAGTTCCGCAAGACTTCGTCAGCACGAATACCATAGTAGTGTCTTGGCTAGCTAGCCAGCCAGCCAGCACAACCTCAGGTGAAATTGAACACCCCGATTAGATCGTCCAAGCCCTCGACTTATCGTACCTTCGTTGCTTGATATTGAGCGGCCGCCCACTCTTTAGTGAGGAATCCTAGTTGAGGAGCTGATATAATTACGATATGCAGATGGAAATCGCCGCCGATTCTGATGTAGGTGGAGAAACATCGCGAGATGCAGCTGAGTTTCGCGATACGAACATGGTTTTTCGGAACGTGTCAGACGGCGGCCACTCAACCGTCAGCAAAACCGCTCGCCTTGGTTAAAATCTCGGAGTTGTGGCTTTATTTGAATATAATACTGCACCTCAATTCCTGTACGTATCAAGAGGACGTTTAACTAACCCAGTCACTTACGGAGTTCTCATTCTAAAGGGTGTCTATCTGGGTGAACTACCGCTTGCATTATCTCGTCGCATGTCAGAGGCTCTAACGCAGCTCCTGTACTCCACGTCGTGGATAGGCGTCACCTAATTCACCTGCTTGACAAGAAGGCCCATCCAAGGTCCCTTGTGCCCTTTGGCCATGGGTATCATGACGGCAGCCGGTTTGCGGTGGATCTCTGTCCTTTCATCCTGAGGAGGAAGGGAAAACTCGAAATTCTCAAGGAGGGTAATGATGATAAATTGCATCTCAAGAACGCTGGATGGTTTCAGTTACCGAGACCTATAGCGCACCGCATACAAGAGACGCGTGGCTGGAAATGTACTCACGAGAACCGCGAGCCTAAGCATGAACGGGAGCCACTGGCTGAAAGAGTCGCTGCTTCAGAAGGCGGACGAAAATATAAGCCGTTGAGTACTTACCAAAGTTCATCCTGCGAGTGGGGTAAGTCACCAGGACTCACATCAGCTAGGTAATATCGCGGCTTAAGCATAATTATACTCGCAAATTACTGAGCATCCCGACGTTGGAGGCCCGTGCCTTACTTTGATCCAGGAAGCGCTCTGGATTCCATTCATCCGCATCGTCGCCCCAGACACCAGGGAATCTGTTCCCCTGAGTAATCCATTACTACAAACAACGTTCGGAAACACACCTATTGTAGGCTGCGGTGGAAATATCGATGGGCGTGCCTTTCTTGATGGGGATAGATGTTATCTGTTTGCCTGATTTGGTCGTGATTGGGAACGCTAAGGGAATTACGTCGTCCTTGTTTGCCTTTCTGTCGAGGGTCCAGAGGATGGGATGGAGTCTCAAAGATTCCTACGAATTTGCAAGACGTTGATAAGAAGCGGTCATTTCGTGGGAGCGTGGGGGGCATTTACCTTTAGGGCAGCCTGGGTGTATTTCATACCATCAAGATCTGCAGTGGTATACTCTTCGCTGGTAGACCCGGCGCGAACGGCTGCAATCTCTTGTCGGATACGCTCCTGCGATTCCGGGCATTTTGCCACTTCGAAGAAGAACCAGGACAAACTGCTTGTGATATTGACGTCTCCAGCCATGAGAAGCGTACTGAAATCAATGGGCCAGTGAGTAGTTAACCATCTGGCAGGCAGGACACGAACTCACGCAATCTCGTCGATTACTTCACTATTCGTCAACCTGTCCTTAGGGTCTAAAGATTCGTTTGCTCGTAGAAGCATATTCATGAAGTTCTTTTCATCATCGTTGTTCTTGCTTTCCTTGACCAATCCGCCAGCGAAGTTCCGGACGTAGTCTAAGAAGTAACGGAATCTGCTATACTCGCGTGCAGGAACGTAACGGACGTAATCGAGAAGCGATTCCGGAATAAAATGCCATGACTCCTTGAAGATGAGGTCGTACCCACGGGGGTAAAGCGTAGAGTCGACACTGGTCGTCGATTAGAAATGGAATTTAATGTGTAGGTGTGGGTAAAGACAAGGAAGACGTACAATAAATCATCATATTGCTCCGCTAGCGAGGCTTTGATATTGTCAAGACACCCGAACTGATAGTCACAACCGACTACAAGCGAGTTAGAACGCAGGCATAGCGGTCACCAAAGGGACGACGACCCCATACCTTCTCCCATAATATCAAGCGTTGCGCGTGAAAGCCAAACAACCAAGTCGATAAGTGGTTGGCCGGACGGGTCAGATGCGATCACCTCATCGTTCCATTTTTGGACGAGCTATGCAGTGAAATTGATTTGCTTGCTTTGTGCAGAAAGTTTGATCAACCTCGAACCTTTAGCGCCGTCTTGTGAAACACAGGAAGAAAAGACCGCAACTGGGGTGTGTTGAATGCAGGGCTTATGACCTTGCGCTGACGATGGTGTGTCTCGCATGGATATTTTCGTGAACAGCAAGCTACATCCATTCCGGTTGAACACAAACCGCAAACAGAAAGAATACCCTTTCGCACGACTAGTTCGTTGAAGTGGGCCTTGGGTACCGACTTGTCGTAATGATATCCGGACTTGTGGAGGACATGTTGAATGGCCTTTGGGTCGGCTAACATAAGGTGATCTCTCTGCTCTCGTTTTCGGCTCAGAAAAAACGAAGAGCGTAAGTAACAAAGGTCGCACTCACACCAAAACACCCAGTGCGGCGCCAGGCACCGCCATACTCGCGCATCCACTTGAATTCGCAGTCTCCGACTTCATTCTGGTAACGAAGGTCCGCCTCGCAGCCTGGTGGTCACCTGGTCATCTCTATGGAAACATGATTAGGAAATTCGAGGATATACCAAGCCAAAACGTAGAAGGTTCTGGTCCTCTGAGGTTTCTGAAAGTTGAGCCCCGTCCGCGGATGTAGAGAAATGTTAGCAGCGTAGGCCATACTAAGAGGACTGTCAACAGAATAGCAGGGCTGTCCATCTGGGTCTTGTGGCCCTTGTTCTCGCTCATCCACATTTATATTTATAAATGATCCTCGGACTGGCAGAAATGGCGCATTGTACGGAATGACTAGATTCTGTGAAAGACAGGTCTGCCATAGAGTAGGTGATTCTCAATGGGCTTTGATCAAACGTGTTCAGCACGAATGCCTAGAAGGTTCTGGAATGTGTTGATGACCGAAACTACGAGACACGCGTCCAAAGCATGGGCTACCTGGGATATTCTCGGCTCTGCATACCAAGTGACTCATGAGGCGAAGACGTTGTTTCTGCGCCCGTGTATAACATTTTGTCTTGTGTCAAGTGGTCAACTCGATCTGAGCACGGATCAACACGTATCACTGACTGTCATAGATACGTCCTCGATCACTGATGTTGCCGAGTCACGGACGGCATAAGTCATCATTTTAATCGAGAGTCAATTACAGAGTGGCATTAAGATGGGCCATATGCTGATCGGAGGAAATCATGAACAAGGATAGGATGGAAATGATCCTTGTTCATGCCCGAAGCGCTGCTTGTGACTCCGTACGCTGTTAGACGACGCCTGTCGGACCCGGACATGAGCCCCTTAGCGCTAACTTGAACCACGGGGAGTGATACATGAGGATTTTGCCCCATCGATACACCTATTTAGACGCCTGGTATCCTGTTAGGCCACCATAGCACGTCCACGGATTGGTGAGAGGAGACGATTCGGCTGAATCGTCTCGCAGCTGATCGCTGGAACCGTTAGGGCTGGAGAAAAAGGCGGACCTACCTGTACCGTGGGGATAATATGGTCTGTCGGTGTCAAGCGAAGCGACGTTCGGAGAGGGGGAGCTAGACGAGGGACTAGAGACACTTCTGGATCGCCAAGAGGCGATAACGTGAGAAGCGAGACCTTCAAAGCCTGGGTCTAGAGCCTCTGGAAAGGATTCTACTGAAACCTCGAGCCTCCGTAATCGCCCGACGCCCGTATAATAAACCTATAATAGGCACGCTCGGCTTTTGTCTGACCCGCAAATTTCGCACTGGATGCAGGATTTGATGATTTTGCTCGGCGGTGGTAGTAATTGAAAGAGCGTCGCAATCTCCTTCGGCACGGGAGGTTGGAATCGGAAGTCGGGCCGGAGCATCCTTTGACTCCAAGTCATCCCTCGCACTGCAACGCGTCCGCCATACATGCAGCGCATCATCTTACGACCTTCGCGTCCCATCATAACTCGGCTAAATGCATACGCACTCCGGCCATATACGTCAGCGCAGTTGCCGACGCCTACTCCTGGACCAACAAAGCCGTACGAACACGAAAAGGCCCCAAAGCGCGAGCCATCATGGCTTACCCGCAGGCTGAAACAATCACCAATCGCGCTGCGGGTATTCCTCAGAGTATTCGGTGCGCTGGGTTACGGTAGTAGACGCCAGATAGCTGCGCGCCGCGCACTGGCGTTGTATGGGCAGCTCTGTGCGGGTCGCGCGGAGGAGGACCGTCAGTTTTGGACCGAAGGTACGCATTATTTTCTCTGCATGGGACGGGTGATGAATCTTCCCCTTGGGAACGTCAGAATGTCACCTCCCTCCGACGTTCCAGTCCTGGTTCACGGTGACGAACCTCCACGTGTGGGTACTCACGACGCGTCTCCGTGCACTTCCCGCGCCCCACGCACAACCCCACATACAAGGACTCATTGACCACTTCTTCCTCGATGTCGAGGAGCGCATCAGACAAGTTCTTCAACCGCAGTCCCAGCGTGCCTCACAGGACCCTTCCCCACCCACGTCCACGTCCACAACCACACCCCCACCCCCACGCGAAGCGTCCTTCTACGAATCCCCTACTCCCTCTCCCAACGCGGCTACTGGAACTAAGAAGCGTGGCCGCGCGCCCGAGGCGCTCGTCTCGAAGCAGATGAAGATATTCCGCGAGCAATGGGCGGGCTTCGGCGTCGCGTTAGACATTGCGCTCGCGCAGAGCCCCGACGCAGTGCTGGCTGCCGCGATGTGGCGCAACCTACTCGGCGCACGGGGCGCACAGGGTCTCGCGATGGCACTAGCACCGACATCGCCCGTACCCGAGTTCCGGCGCGCGGTGAACCCTGGTGGCGCGATGGCGCGGATGAGCGACGCCGCACGCGCAAGGGAGGAGAAACGCGACGACGGCTCGGGGGTGCACGACTTTGGGCCAGAGGAGCGCGATGCGTATGTCCGGTTCCCCGAGACGATGCTTGTCCTTACGGCTTATGTTCGTGGAGAAATCGCCCGGC
>QFEY01000496.1:0-28526 GCA_003316435.1 Russula virescens | reverse complement strand
TACTCCCCTTTTCCTTCCATTTTCGAACTCACAGCGTGGTCCCGTCTTGGGATCCATCGCCACACCATCGGCAAGAAGTGGTACATACACCACCAGTTAAGGCCACCGCATTGTCTGAGCTGAAGACTACACACGCACTGGCGAGCCATGACATTACCTGAGCTCGTGTCATCCCAAACCTTTGGCGTTTTTCTCGCGCTCGCTTTGTTCCCTATAAGCGCCCTAGATAAGCGTGAGAAATATGTAGCCGCCTCGTGTCGAGTTGTGTCCTCCGGTGCCACTAACGCCGCTGTGCTTCTTGGTCAACACAATTACTTGAACACATCCTCGTCCTCCTTCCCCCATTCCCCCCCAATACTCTCTCAATGTCTACAAGCAATCAAACACCAGGCCCTTCGCGATCGGACGATAACTTCTCAGCCATATTTCAAGTCGCCTTGACCGAATACAAGACCGTCACCGGCAAACCCTTACGCACCCATCCCTTTGCCACCCAGTTCGAAAACTGTGACAGCCCACAGGCTGTGTCGACCGTACTTCAAACGCAGGCGCAGGCTTTCACCAAATTTCGTAACAATAATGAGAAATTGATGAGATGGCTGGGTCCAACAGTCCATATCTTATTTACGTTTTCAGCAACACTTGGGGGAGGAATTGGAATGGCAAGCGATCTTATGCACTCCGTGTCATTTTTCTCTGACATTTGATTCTCAGAAATTCCCTCCTGCACAAACCATCTTTACCGCGATTGGCGTGCTTGTCGCGGTACACTTCTTCCCTATCTACCTTGTCACGCCCACGTCTGATATTCAAATCTACAGGCAGCAAAGGATGTTATTGCAGACCAAGACAAAGTCATCCGACTCTTCGAACGTATTCATCCCTTCCTTCAACGTTTGAATAAATATATTGGGACGTCACTCACGAGGGAATTCACGGAATTGCTTGGGACGATCATGGCGCAGACGCTTTCCATCCTCGCACTTTCGACAAAGATGATGACGGAAGGATGGATGAGTGAGTCGATCCATGATCCATGATCCTTCTTGTCTGACTATGGCGCAGAGAAATTCGGAAAGAAGCTGAGAGGAAGGACTGAGATTGATGATGGGCTTCTACGGCTGGACTCGCTTACGAAGGAGGAGAGCCTAATGGCTGTGGCCACGATCTTGGAGGTTGCAGATCATATGGATGGCAATGTCGAACGCATTAAGGTCCTCTCTGAGAGCACCGATTGCAGAGTACAGGGAATGGAGGTGGTTACGCATAACGTTAGCCAGACTGTGAAAGCCGTCGAAGAACGTATGCAATGTTTTCCGTCTCCCTTCGCATGTGTGCTGACCCTACTTCCCATCATCTCGAAATAGGAATGGATGACCAACAACGTTTGTTACTCCTCGATGGTACCATCGCTAGTCGTCCATGCTGACGCCCACCATAGGGAACCAGATTCAAGAGAAACTTCGGGCATGGCTCTCTCCACCTGACTCTTCGATCAATCATAATACTGCGCGTGATACTCAGCATGATGGAACTGCAACATGGTTCATTCAAAGCAACAAATTTCGAGAGTGGAAGAACGATGGTTCTTTGTTGTGGATCAGTGGCAATCGTATGCTTCTCTCGCCTATTCTACCTCGTGACACGCTGATTCCTTCTCCCTTTCCACAGCCGGTGCTGGCAAAAGTATCCTGTGGTACGCAGTACCATTATCTAATTGCTATGATTAGTGATTCATATATTTATATGCTGATCAGCTCCGCTATTATCGAGGACATCAAAAGATCGCAAGAAGGTACATTGGCTTCGATCGCGTACCATTATTTCGACTATAAGGATAGGGACAAGCGACATGTTCGTGGCTTGTTGACATCCATTCTATTCCAACTCAGTGGCGACTCTGATCTCTGCTGGGATATCGTTCATCAATTATACAAAACATGTCGCGACGGTGCCGAACAACCCGGTGTTTCCACTCTCGCAAGTTGTCTCAAAACAATGGTTGGACTCCCAGGACAATTTCCTATCTTCGTAATCATGGACGCCTTGGATGAGTGTCCGAACAACACTGGAACGCCTTCCGCCCGCGACGAGGTGTTAGACTTGGTCGAAGACCTTGTCGCCTCGGGCCATTCAAATCTATTCATATGTATCACCAGTCGGCCAGAGCAAGACATACAGGCTGTTCTGAACCCTCTGACGTCTGCATCGTGTCGCGTGGCCCTTCACGAGGAAACTGGACAACGGAAGGATATTCCTGACTTTGTGCGCTCTTTTGTCCATGCAGACAGAGCTATGAGGAGGTGGAAGGAAGAGGACAAGGAACTCGTTATCAACACGCTCCCCGAACAAGCCAGCGGCATGTGAGATACCTCTGTGACAGTAAACATCTATTATTGCTAAATAGACTTTGATAGGTTCCGCTGGGTGTATTGCCAGCTGGATGCGCTTCGTCGATGCTTTCCTTCAAGCATCCGGAAGACTCTGAATGAATTACCAACCACACTAGATGAGACGTACGAACGGACATTAGAAGGGATACCGAAACAGAAAAAGCAACATGCACATCGACTGTTTCAGTGCCTAGTGGCTGCTATTCGTCCACTTCACGTTGAAGAACTCGGGGAAATATTTGCAATCGAGTTTGATAAAGGCACGACAACGAATCTGATGAAAGACTGGCGGCCTGAAAATGCGGAAGACGCGATACTTTCTGCCTGTTCCACTCTGATCACTGTTATCGATGACGAGGGTCAAAAAATCATTCAATTCTCTCATTTTTCAGTCAAAGAATTTTTGACTTCCGATCGCCTACAGATGTCTGAGGCTGTAAATCTTCGCCACTACCACATTTCCCTCGATTCCGCCCACGCTATTCTTGCTCGAGCATGCCTCGCAGTGCTGCTACGGCTGGACGAAACAATTGACAAGAAACAGCTCGCAACGTTTCCTCTAGCGTTGTATGCTGCTGACCACTGGTCCGCTCATGTCAAGGACGAGGACATGTTACCACAAGTACAAGATGCCATAGAACAGTTATTCAACCCCACTCTGCCATACCTTGCTGCGTGGGTTTGGATATACGATGCAGAAGAGGACCTGCTTCGACACGTTGACCATCTCGCTGATCACCCGTCGCACCCCGAGGCATCTGCATTATACTACGCAGCATCATGTGGATTTTGTGGGCCGGCCAAGTACCTCATCTCTACACATGGTGAAGATGTCAATGCCAAGTGTGGTGATCACGGAAGTCCATTGCACGCGGCATCGAGGAACGGACATCTCGATGCCGTGTCCCTATTGCTTGATTATGGGGCCGACGTGAATATAACAAACAAGGTCGAGCAAACACCCCTATGCGCTGCATATGATGGTCAACACCTGAAGGTCATGCAGCTTCTGCTTGAGTGTGGAGCTGCTACGGACCCATATTACGATACATGGGGATCTCTCATCCATGACGCATCGTGGCGTGGACGCGCCGAGGTGATACGCCTACTTCTATATCGCAATACCGATGTAAATGCCATCGGTGATCAAAACCTCACGCCACTGCACTGGGTATCATGGTATGGGCACGTGGAAGTCGCGCAAATACTCCTGGAACACGGGGCCAACGTCAACGCCGTATCTGACAAAGGAACTCCTTTGTACTATGCATCGCGCGACGGATATCTCGAGGTCGTGCGGCTACTGCTCGAACACGGAGCGGACGTGCATATCCGGGCACCAGGTCATGAGACCCCATTCCAGGCAGCTACAAACAGAAGACACACTGAAACTGTGCAGCTGTTGTTGGAGCATGGAGCGGTGAAAGAATAAGGTGGCATCCGCAATTGCTAGCAACAGAGTTACTTGTATCATACTTGTTCTGTATCCTACACGTCGCTCGTGATGTATCTGATTTGGTTTTTTCGGTTGTATTAGAGTAGTACGAAGTCCCCGGCCGGGCACAGGCGTGAGCCCAGTACTCTTGACGATGAGAACACCAGGATTACTCACCACCTAACTTTGAAGGCGTAACGGGAAACCGAACAATATAATCTATGTACGACACTCATCTCAATCACGACTTAGACGTCTCGACCATGCATGGCGGTATTCTGGAATCGAGTGCAAATAAAGGCTGCATTGCAGTATCTGCCTGCCCCCTCCCCTCTGCCCTCAACATAGGGAGCACTGAAAGTTTCACCCTCTGCAGTAGAACATTTGAATCTGTGGTGTCAGTCTATCGTACGATAGTAATAGAACAATAATCTCCACCACACCCGACATAAACATTTGTCCATTGATTAATTTGATTGTTCAGAACACCAAAGGAGAGCCTCACACTGCAGTCTCCGCCTGTCTTAAATTGAAAAACCATACATTAAAGTCGCGCTGGTCACGGTGCAGTGAAGTGGTGTGAGAGCTGCCATCACCGTAGCAAAGCCAAAGCATATTCAAAAAAAAACATTTGTTTTGAAAGCCCGAGTCTGAAGCGAGCCTGCCAGTGAGGCATTCCCGGCTTGAATGCAATAGAGTGACGGAATTCCTGCAATGAATCGGATCGGCATCAAAATTCCAGCGTTTGGAGTAAGACCGCAGTCAGGTTGATTGAGAGTCTTTGAGACTGCACCAGGGGCCATCAGCAACACGTCCAAATACTTTTTGTCCTTTTTTTGTCCTTTTTTGCCTTTTTTTTTAGCTTTTTTTATAAAAAAAGTACAAAAAGTACAAAACATGTATTTGGACGTATTGCTGATGCACTGGCAAGTGAGGGTCGGCGTCGGCGCGGCGCTAAATACCCCCACGACACGTGCTTTTCGCGGCGACTCCGAGTCCAAGGGTGACTCACCACGCAAGTGTTTTCTCTCCTCTTCATATCGCACGACTGACCAAAAAACGAAATAAGAGAAAATGTATAATACCTTCTCTTTTGTTCGTTACAGTTCAAAAAAGTCGGAAAGAAACTGAAAAAGTCAGGAAAAATAAGAACATGATTATCTGAGCGAAAGCCGAAAGTCAATATGTTACAATAAGCTCATACCCGGATCACGGTGCACTACAGTACTACTTCGGAAATATATACCGTAGCGTTGATTATCAGGTATCATAAAAAGGGAAAATAAAAAGGAACCCTATAGCGATTACCCTTTGGTCCTGTTGATTGTTCACATCCAACAGTTTCGAGACGTATAATGTGTATATATTTTTACGCCTTTCTTCAAACCAACCAAAAACAGGAAAAGCAAAGAAAAAACACAACCGAATATCTGTAAGGTAACAAAAGGCTTCTTTTTATTTCGTACCGAAGGGTGGCAGCACCCGCAGCATCAAAATGGAAAAAACAAAAGCGCAACTAAGAGCTTTTTGGAAGGGATGGAGGCTGAGGGATGGTTTACTACATACTATATGTTGGAAACGTGGATATGAAAAGAGGGAGATGATTGCAATCTAGATCAGGATCATGAGAAAAGTAGCTGCAAGTCAAAATCTGGGGGCATTATCGAGAAGACTTTGGACTGAAAAATGTAGGTAGGAAGAGCAGAAATTCGAGCATAGGGAGGGTCAACGACGAGCATTTAGACTATCAAAGAAGTATTTCGAAAAAAAAACATGTCTGAAGATTTTTTTTCCGACGGAAATTTTGAAGAGCCGAGAACAGGAAGGGCGAGGGGTAGGATAAGAACGGGAAAAGACACCCAAGAGTGTGTCCGCTTCGCTCTAAAAAAGAAACAAGAGGTCTGGAAAAAGTGTTCATATGGGTGGAGCATTCGAGCATTCATCCGCTTGTCTACTACACAGCCGATGGAATGGGGATCGGGTCCGAGGTGGATACGCTCTGAGAATCAAGAATCAGGGAATGACGCCCATGAATCAAAGGAAGTGAAATCCTCACCTGAATGTGACACGCGGGGAAATCATTGCGCCCGTCTCGAGCCACCGGTCCACGCAATCCTTGTGGAACACATGCCTACATGACAGCGACCTCAAATCCTCCTCAGCTTTAAAGTCCTCCAGACAGATGAGGCACTACATTCCAACCAATTTATGCTTAGCATCCCGACTCACCATCGGACCAGTGAAGTATGTACCCGATCGACGCATACTAGCGCAACATGCCTAGCCTTCTCGTACTCGGCGAGCGCGCTCATGTGTATCACCTCGAGACCGGAATTATCGATGTCCTCTTTCGATGCTGGCTGCGGCTTTGTCTGCCCCAGTAACTCCGCAAGCTCCTCGAACGAGTCGAGAGGATCCGTGCCGATTACGAGCTGATGATCTGGCGGGTAACGTCCTGACAGATAAAGTTCAACAATGTAAGGCAAAGTGGCCAGTTGAATAGGTGCCTTACCGCGGATAACATAGATGAAGAAGGTCGTGGAACCATGCCCCTCATCGCCCCCCGCGTGTTAGCCCTTCGGTGCTGCTGGGATCAGAACCCTCGCATCGTGTTGAACCCGAACGTGAGCCATATGCCGGTCGTAGTCTGAGGAGGGCATCAGTCGCACGTGACGATCATCGGCGCTCACGATTGCGAGTGGAGTCTCGCGCCACGTCAGGAATATCGTCCTGTTGCGCCTGATCGCTTTCCTGGACTGCATCCTCCTGCTGTCGTTGTACTGGTGGTGCTGGTGGCAGCGACGGTGGAGGATACTCGTCGCGCTCGTCTGTATGTCTGTACCTGTGAGTGTGCCCATAACCATGTACAGACTGAAGCCCCACGACGATGACGGGAACAGCCGTGTTCTCGTCCTGTCCATTTGTTTGCGTCGTATCTGCAGCGGGTGGGGTCGACCCACGCTCACCTGATGATTCGGTAGACGCGGGTGGTGCTGTCGCAGGAGGTGGCAAGGGTGTTGCTGGTGACGAGCCTGGGGTCGGCGTCCCATGCGGGACGGCCATGGGCGGAAAGTCATACGCACGCCACCAGTTGATGCCGAGGCCTGGCCTGCGCTCTGATCCCGCAACGGTGCGCCGTGTTAGGCTGGGATGGCGTTGAGAAGGAATAGGTGGCAAATCCGATACGGTCTCCCCTTCAAGTTGACGTTGACGATCATGTCCGATTTTGGGTATATTGCCAGCTGATTCGTGATGATGAGGAAGTAGACCGTCATCATCAGGTGAGAGAGCCGGAAGATTTTCACCAAAGTCAACGTCCTCATCTGCGGGTATATCAGAGGCGGAGAGTTCAAACTAACTGCTTCGACTTCGTGCTCCTGCTCTGGCTTAGACTCGCCTAAAGGTTTCCCGTCTTCCAAGGTCCATCTCAGATCAACCTGTAGGTCGATTAAGAATCGTCCAAAGCTATCCTCGGGTGGAGGCGATAGCTATCGCTGTTGAGCCTGTTGTTGCCCCTTCTGGTCACCACCAAGGTTCGTTTCGATCGTGGGAGATGATGAACCACCCATCTAGATCCTGACCCGGAACCATCTTCGAGCCCCATGCCCATCTGGGAGGCCCTCACTATATCCGTGAAAAGCTACGTGCGCGGGTCGATCTGTGTAACCGCGCTTGCGCTGGGAGCAGGCTAGGGGTCGAGAGGTGGATGGAGTTACTGCGGCTGAGGACACAGAAATAGTCGTGGGAGAGGAGGGACGAAAGCCGAGGTGACCATGCAAGCCAGCCCACGCGTTGCGCATGCGACCGCGAGAAGCGAGGCCTGAAGTGGGCGTGGGGGAACGTGGGTGACCCTGGCTCTGAGCTTGGGTTTGACCTTGACTTTGGCTTTGGGCATGTGCCCGCTCAGATACGGGTGAAGGCGTAGATTGCTGGGAGCCTTAAACGTCTAGGTGGTTCGGTGGGCCGAAGCCAGAATTCAAGAGAAGTTCAGAAGAACCAGGAACGAGGCGGTGGTCGCGGCGGTGGTAACGCTTAAGAACGATGCCGTGCTTCTGATCAGCTAAAATGACAGCATAAAGGACGAAAGGGCGCGCACCTGAGGAGAATTCCGAGTACATCGATGCCAGTTGGAGAGAGGAATAAGGGGCGAGATCCAGGGACCGGCACTGCTCCTGATTAGGCTCTTTCTGCGACGTTTCAGTGATGGGACGCGACTCTTCCCGGTTCTTGCTCTCGGAAGGAGCACTTGTTTCGGAAGATTGAGATTAAGGGGCGGCGTAAGAGGAGCGACGCGATGGCATGGGTCGATCCAGGATCTCAGACAACCTTCATCGTGAGGCCAGTTCTCCTGGTGGTGGAACCTAATAGGCACGGGGGCCTTACATCGCTGTGCTCTGATCCTCCTGGCTGAGAAACATCAGATGTATGCACGATGCCCTGTACGACGACAAACGTGCCGGCAGCCGGGAAGTAGCGCCTCGCGTCGGGAAGCAGTGGTGATGGTGGTGGTGTCTGGGACAGGTCTAGTGGAGTAGCCGGCCTCTCCATGACGATAAATGATTCTGAGCTGACGCGGTTACGGCCTGGCGTATTGTTTTGTTCAATGAGATGGTCAAGGAGAAGAGTCGTGGTGGAGGGCAAGGGGTGCATCCCGCGATGAGGGCGAAGATGAGGCAGAAGGTGATGTGGAAGAGGAAGGAGGAGGGATGTTGGTCACGGTGGCCTTGAGGGACACAGTGTTAGATTGGGAGATGATGAGTGTCGAAGAACCAGAGGAAGAGGAATGTCCGACGAGAGCGGTACTTAGCAAGTCGTTCGCGCTCACAGGGAACATCAGTATCCTCTTTCGAATTGCTTTTTTGGTTGGTTGTCGTTGCTGCACTCGATAGTGGCGCGGGTGGATCTGATGCCATACGTGTTCATGGTGACCCACCGAGCCAGGGGTGATTAGTCCAACTCGGGGTACTCGTGGAGTGTCATCGTCCTTGCCAGCTCACTCATCTTTCGGCGGCGATGGTTGCGTTGGAGGTACGATTATGTAGGCTTCATTGTGAGGGTGGTGTTGGGGTTTCAAGCAGCTGCGGCGGCAGGACTTTCGCCTACTGTGCTTTGGAGGAGAGATTTGATGATGGGATGGATCGGAGTTGTGATGGGAAGTGTGATGGATAATGTCGGAGGATGGTTGGGCGGGAGAGGAATCGTCGGTGATACGGGTTGTATGATATTGAAGAGAGGAGAGGGCTAGCTGTAAGGAGACAGTGTGGTCGGCACGATGACGGGGTATTTGGCTCATAGCCATAGCGGTGGAGGATTGAAAGTGTGCGGGTAGGAGCGCAATGCGGGGATACGTGAGAAAGAAAAGGGAATTAAACGATGAGGAAGATGTGACGCAGACCCCATGTGTGCATCCGGAGTACTGAAAATTAATTGCCACCTCCTACGGTCCTGGGGACGTATAACATGTATATTTTTTAACTCCTTCAACCAAAGAGGGAGGAAAATAAAAACTCAACCGACAATGTGCTGTGTTGGAAAACGGGAAATTGAGATTCCGCTTCCTTCTGACAAACCGATAACATGAAGCACAGATGGAAAGAATGTTCGTATCGTATGTCGACTTGGAATGCCTATCGGCTTGCCTACTAGGCAGCCGAAAGATAGCGATTGGCCCAAAGTGACACCAAAGAATTGGTGGGTGGAGAATTGTCCTCGTCCTCGAACAGGCAGCACGGCCCAATCGGCCCGATACACGCATGGGCCTGGACGACTCCTGGACGCGGCACGTGCTGCCCCCGAGTTCGGGTTCGAGGCCAGAATTCGCATTCCGCTCCTCGAAGCAACCTGCGGTTTTGCCTGCATGAACGCTAGTTTTTTGCGAGCTCCTTGAACGAATCAAGAGCCCGTGCTGGTTACGAGCTGGCAATTCAGCACGTAATATACTGAGCTTCGGGTGCGCAAACAAGTTCAACTGTCGATATAAATATTCCACGCTACCAGAGGAATTAGACCTTACCACCAATAACGTAAAAGAAGTAGGTCATGAAGCAGTGCCCGCCATCGCTCCCGGGTGTCGCCTCCTCAGCGCTACTCGAACCAGAGCTCTCGGATGTGTCAAATTCGAATCTGGGCCGCTATCCACGAAGCATCCGCCGCTCGCGCTGAACATCGGCGCTCACGATCGTGGTGAGGGTCAACTACTTCTTTAGGAAGTTGCTTTGTTGAACCCGGTCGTCATCCTGTGACTCCTGTCTTGTGTCCGCTGGGTGGAGGACTCAGCGGATGCTCATCACGGCAATTTGTAACTGCACCGTGAGCGGGCTGTACACAAGTACCGAGATTCTGGGACACCCCACAAGGATGACGGGCATGACCGTGTTCTGATTCTGCCCATGCGTTTGCGCCGTGTCCCCAGGAGGAGGGGTTGACCAACGCGCAGCCCCCAGATGGAGGGCCGAGGCCCAATTTGGCCGGGGCGGGGGGTGTCGCCGTCAGTGGTGGCAAGGGAAATGCCAGTAACAGACCAGGCTCAGCGTCCCGTGCAGGGTCAGAAGTATAATCAGCGGGAGGGGGTACATACACCACCAGTTAAAGCCAAGGCCTGGGCTGGGCTGAAGGCTACACACACAGGCAGGCCGTGGCGCTACCTTAGCTCGTGGACTGCCCGTCATCCCAAGCGTTTCGCCCTTTTCTCACGCTCGCCGTCTTCCCTAGATCGAGGTAAGTAATGAGTGTGAGAAACATGCGGCCGCCTCATGTAACTCTCCTGTACTCCTAGTGCCGCTGCGCTCCTTGGTTAACACAATTACTTAACGACATCTTCTTCCACAACCTGTACTCCTCCCACTTTTCTTTGCCAGCGATCTCCCCATGTCTACAACCAATCAAGTAGCAGGCCCTTCACGGTCGAACGATAACTTTACTACGATATTTGAATCTGCCATGGGCGAGTACGAAACAGTCACAGGGAAACCATTACGCACCCATCCCCTAGCCGCGCAGTTTGACAGCTGTGACAGCCCCCAGGCCGTCTCGACCGTCCTTCAAACCCAAGCTCAGGCTTTCAGCAAATCTCGCAACAATCATGAGAAATTGATCGATCTCTTGAATCCGATAGTCCATATCCTATTTATGTTTTCATCAACGCTCGGAGAAGCTGTCGGACTGGTAGGCCATCTCATTGTTCTATATAATCGATCTATGACATCTTGCTTTCAGCCATTCTCACCAGCAAAGACTATTTTCACAGGGATTGGTGTACTTCTCACGGTAGGTCTCTGACTTGAGTCCATTGTTGTGCATACACCTAATATACATGATACCAACCAATAGGTAGCGAGAGGTATTGTCGCTGACCATAACAAACTCATCCACCTCTTCGAACGGATTCAGCTCTTCCTACAACGTCTGAGCAGTTATACGGGCACCTCACTCACTGGAGAATTTACGGAGTTGCTTGGGAAGATCATGGCACAGATGCTTTCCATCCTGGCACTTTCAGCAAAGGCGATGACAGAGAGGTGGATAAGTGAGTCGATCTACGATCTATGATTCCTCTTGTTTGACTATGGTTCAGAGAAATTCTGGAAGAAGCTTAGAGGAAGGGCTGAAGTCGAGGATGCTCTTTTACACCTTGACTCGCTTACGAAAGAGGAGAGTCTAATGGCGGTGGCGAAGACTTTCGAGATTGTGGATCGTGTTGATGGCAATGTCGAACGGATCAAGGCCCTCGCTGGTAGAACCGATGGAAACGTCGAACAGGTCAAGGTCCTCGCCGAGAACACCGATGGCAGGGTACAGGAAATTGAGAGGGTTACGCACAGTGTTGACCAGACCGTGAAAGCGGTCGAAGAACGTACGCAATGTTTATTGTGTCCCTTCACATGTGTGCTGATCCTACGTCCCAAAACAGGAATGGATGACCAACAACGTTCGTTACTCCTCGAGAGATCATCGTTGGCTGTTCACGCGCTGACACGCACCACAGGGAACCAGATCCAAAAGGAACTCCGAACATGGCTCTCTCCACCCGACTCTTCGATCAATCATAATACTGCACGTGAGACTCAGCATGATGGAACCACAACGTGGTTCATTCAAAGCAGCAAATTTCAGGAATGGAAGAGTAACGGTTCTTTGTTATGGATCAATGGCAATCGTACGCTTTTCCCGCCCATTCTACCTGATAGTGCGCTGATTCCTTCACCCATTACACAGCTGGTGCTGGTAAAAGCATCCTGTGGTACGCAGTACCATCGCCTGATCGCTGTGATAAGTGATTCATGTTGTTGATCAGCTCCGCCATAATCGAGGACATCAAGAAATCACAAGAACGGACACCGGTCCTAGTCACCTACCATTATTTTGACTACAAGGATAAGGACAAGCGACATGTCTGTGGCTTGTTGAAATCCGTTCTCTTTCAGCTCAGTAGCGACTCTGATCGTTGCCGGGATATTCTTCATCGATTGTATAAAACATGTCGCGACGGTGCCGAACAACCCGGTTATACCTCTCTTGCAAATTGCCTCAAAGCCATGGTCGGACTCCCTGGACAACTTCCTATCTTCGTCGTCATGGACGCTTTGGATGAGTGTCCTAACAACACTGGAACACCATCTTCCCGCGACGAGGTATTGGACTTTGTGAAAGATTTAATCGGGTCGGGCCGTAATCTGTTCATATGTATTACTAGTCGGCCCGAGCAAGACATACAGAGTGTTCTGAACCCTCTGACGTCTACATCGCGTCGCATGGCCCTTCACGAGGAAATTGGACAACGGGAGGATATTTACAATTTTGTGCGCTCGTTTGTCTATACAGATAGAGCTATGAGGAGGTGGAAGGAAGAGGACAAGGAACTCGTCATCAGCACTCTCTCCGAACGAGCCAGCGGCATGTGAGATACTTCTGTAACTGTACACTGCATGTTCATTATTGATCATGGTTTTTGACAGGTTCCGCTGGGTGTATTGCCAGCTGGATGCGCTTCGTCGATGCTTTCCTTCGAGCATCCGGAAGACTCTGAACGAATTACCGACGACGCTAGATAAGACGTACGAACGGACATTAGAAGGCATACCGAAACAAAAAAGGCAACATGCCCGTCGACTGTTTCAGTGCCTGGTCGCCGCTATTCGGCCACTTCGCGTCGAAGAACTTGGGGAGATATTTGCGATCGAGTTTGATCAAGGCACGACAACGAATCTAATGGAAGACTGGCGCCCTGAAAATCCGGAAGACGCGATACTTTCGGCGTGTTCCACCCTGGTCGCTGTCACCGACGACGACAAGGGTCAAAAAATCATCCAATTTTCTCATTTTTCGGTCAAAGAATTTTTGACTTCCGATCGCCTCCGGACATCCGAGGTCGTTAGCCTTCGCGATTACTACATTCCCATCGATTCCGCCCATTATATTCTCGCACAAGCATGCCTCACGGTACTACTGCGGCTGGATGAGAAGGTTGACAAGAAGCGACTCGGGACGTTTCCTCTGGCGTTGTATGCTGCCCAGTTCTGGTTTATTCACGCCAGGCATGATGGTGTAGAACCGCGGGTCCGAGATGCCATGGAACAGTTCTTCAATACGAGGAACCCATACCTCAGAGCATGGCTTTGGATACACAATGTGGATACAGACTGGATTATATTTCGACAATCCATCGACGAACTCACAAATCACCCATCGCTGCTCAAGGCAACTGCATTGTACTATGCGGTGTCATGTGGGCTTTGTGGGCTAGCCAAGTACCTCATCTCTGCCCATGACGAAGACGTCAATGTCAAGTGTGGTTATCACGGAAGTCCGCTACATGCGGCATCGCGGAAGGGACATCTCGACGCTGTGTCTCTATTACTTGAATATGGTGCCGATGTGAATATAACAAACGGAGCCAAGCACACTCCCCTATGCGCAGCATATGAAGGCCGATATCTGAAGGTCATGCAACTTTTGCTTGAACGTGGAGCAGCTGTGGACCTATCGTACACCGGGCCTGGTCTTCTAACCCATTCGGCAGCTTCTAAAGGATACGCAGAGGCGATACGCTTGCTTCTACAGCACAATGCTGACGCAAATGCTATCGGGGACGGAAACACTACGCCGCTGCACTGGGCATCGTTTGGAGGGCACGTGGACGTCGTGCAATCACTCCTGGACCACGGCGCTGACGTCAACACCATGTGTGACTTCGGAACTCCTTTGTATGATGCATCGTCCAATGGGGCACTCAAGGTCGTGCGGTTACTACTCGAACACGGAGCTGACGTGCATGTCCGGGCACCAGGTTATGAGACCCCATTCCAGGTGGCTACAAAGCGCGGACATACTGAAGTTGCGCAGCTGCTGTTGGAGTATGGAGCGGATAAAGAATGAGGTGGTCGCGGTGGGCGTTAGAAGTAGAGTGCTGGTGTCATACTCGTTCTGTATCCTACTGTGGGTACAGTCCACCACGCGCGACATAAACATATTTACTGTGTCACGATGGTCATAGTGCAGTTGAGTTGTTGAGTCGCACTACCGCTGTAGCAATTGGCGATGCCAAAGTTAAGCCCCAACAAAATCCTTTCAAAGCCCGAGTCTGAAAACGATCGTTGGGCATTCCTAGCCTGAAATAGATGGGGTGGCGGAATGCCTGCCATGACTTGGGATTGATAGCAAAATTCGAATTTTGACAGAGTTGAGAGTAAGACTACGGTCAGGTCGATTGGCGACTGCTACAGTAAGCTCACGAGTGCCCGGGCAGCCAGCGGCCATCCGAATTGAATTACCGCGATGACAATATGTCTCTTCGTGGAGATTCATTACGCAGGTATTATCTCATCGCACGACTGACGAAACCAACAAAAGAATAAGGGAAATATACAACGCTTCTCTTCTGTTCGTTACAACACCAGTCGAAAAAGGAAAAGGATCAGAAAAACAAAGAAAAATAAGAACAGTGTGGTCATGTGAACAGAAGAAAGAGTCAAAGCCCTCCTCTGCGGACCGGTGATTGTATCCCGATAAATATGCCTCCTGCGGGTATACCAGAGGTGGCAAGTCTACACTAGTACTGATGGACTTGGCTCTTTGCTCCCGTTGTGGCCCCAGCTCAGCTAATGGCTATCCGCCTCAGATCAAAATCCCATCAAGAATCGCTCAAAGCTATCCTCGGGCGATCACTCCTGCTATTGAGCCTGTTGCCATATCTCCTGGCCATCACCATGGTTGACTTCTATCGCGGGAGATGGAGCATTAGGTCTAGATCTTGGAACTACCTTCGAGCCCCATGTTCACCTGGAAAGCTCTCGCCATATCCGAGAGGAATTGCGTACGCGGGTCGATTGATGACTGGAGTTGCGGAGATACGGCGACTGTGGACACGGGAATGCTTGTGGGAGAGCAGGGACGAAAGCCGAGGGGATTACACAAGCCGGCCCACTGGCACGCGTTGCGCATGCGATCGCGAGAAGCGAGGCCCGCAGTGGGTGTGGAGGAAAGTGGGCGAGTTAAGTTGGGTATGCAGAGGCCAGAATTCAAGAGAGGTTCGGAAGAACAGGAAACAAACGGCGCGGCAGTCGCAGCGGGGGTGACACCTAAAAACGATGCTGTGCTGATTATTAGCTTAAATGACCACACAAAAGACGAGGGATGCGCATCTGAGGAGTGTTCCAAGCTTATTGATGCTACTTGGAGAGAGGGTTAATAGTGAAGCGAGATGATTAATCCCGCGCGTGAGTTTGATGAGGTAGAGGGAATCGGGTCCAAGATCTAGGAGGGAAGAGAGAATGCGAGAGGGAACTCGCACGAAAAGGGAACTTTTATTCAGGAAGCTTGAGAGGGCATTATATACAAAACCAAAGCTATACAGTACAAGTGCCGAGAAGTACGAATCTAAGAGTAATACTACGAACACAGCGGGTCAGAGGAACACAGGAAACAGGCATGAAAGGACAAGAATGAAAGGAAAGTCGCACTGAGGGGCGATTGAATGGTGTTGAGGTGGGAGAACGGGCGGCACAATGCGGTGCGGAGGGACACGTGCCTTCCATAGGCAACCGCAAAGGGTACCTTACAATAGGCAGGATGGGGGGAAGGGCGGCTCGACCTGTGTAGGCGACGGTTCGGTAGCGAGACTCGACTCTTCCTGGTCTTTGCCCTCGGAATGAGCACTGATTCCGGAAGGTTGGGATTCAGGGCGGTATAAGAGGAGCGATGCGAGCGCATAGGCCGGACCAGGATCCCAGACAACCTCCTTTGTGAGACCGGTGCCCTTAGAGGTGGGACAGAGGAGGCACGGCAGGAAATTGCATCGCTGTGTTTAGATCCTCCTGGTTGATTGGGGAAGGAAGCGGCCTGAGCTCGTGTAGTCCCAAACCCTTGGCCTTTTCCTCGCGCTTCAAGTTGGTTTGTTCCCTATAAGCGCCCTCAGGCTAGACGATCGTGAGAAATTTGCGGCCGCCTCGTGTACTCCTCGAGGCGCGGCTGTACTCCAGAACTACTACAGTAGTAGTTGTAGTAGTATCGCTCTGCTCCTTGTTCAACACGATTACTCGACGTATCGTGACCCGCGATCTGTACTCCTTAAACCTTTTCTCCTAGTGCTCTCCCCATGTCTACAACCAACCAAGAAGCAAGCCCTTCGCGATCGGTCAATAACTTTACTGTCATATTTCAAGTTGCTTTGACTGAGTATGAGACCGTCACTGGCAAACCCTTACGCACCCATCCTTTTGCCATGGAGTTTGACGGCTGCCACAGCCCCCAGGCTGTCTCGACAGTACTTCGAACGCAAGCCCAGGCTTTCAGCAAATTTCGAAACAATCATGAGAAATTGATGAGGTGGCTGGATCCAATACTCCATATCCTATTTACGTTTTCAGCAACACTCGGAGCAGGAATCGGACTGGTAATCGATCTAATGCATTTTTCACCATTGTTCTCCAACATCTGACTGGTTCTCAGACATTCCCTCCTGCACAAACCATCTTTATCGCGATTGGCGTGCTTGTCGCGGTACACTTCTTCCCTAATTGCCTTTGTCGTGCCTGTCTAATATTCAAATCTACAGGCAGCTAGGGATGTCGTTGCAAATCACAACAAAGTCATCCAACTCTTCGAACGGATTCACCACTTCCTTCAACGTTTGAACAAATATATTGGGACCCCACTTTCGCGAGACTTCACGGAATTACTTGGGAAGATTATGGCCCAGACGCTTTCCATTCTTGCGCTTTCGACAAAGACGATGATGGAAGGCTGGATGAGTAAGTTGATTCATGGTTCATATTCCCTCTTGTCTGAGTACGGCTCAGAGAAATTCGGAAAGAAGCTGATACATCAGGAAGGTCCTCCCGCGGCAGCCAGCACTAAACCCGGAGTAAATTAGTGATAGGAAGACTAACGACGATAAGCCATCAATATGTGCCAACTAACTGTCACTAAGATTTATTTGTTCCGTTTAGCATTGAGTCGGGTTGCTAAGGAGCCGACGCGCGACAATCTATTCATAGAGTAGCTATCCAAAAAGCATGTAATTACGTTGATCAGTAAAGGGATTAAGATAGAAACTATTGCACTGATCGAGGGATGTAAAACTGCTCAGTTCTTGGGCTGTAACTGGCCCAAATCGGGGGAACAAGTGTACGCTACCAAGGATAGCCTCTACTGGAATGATCTCTACATGTTGGCTCCTATTGGGCGGTAATCTCGACACCTTATACATCCCATGCTTTGGATCTGGTGTGGCTGGGAGAGGTGTAAACCATTCCACATACGCGAGATGGGTTGGGGGTGTGATGTCTGGTGATGGAAACACATCGCCGACACTCCTCTTTGGTATTTGGAATACGACGCGAACCTGGGCAATCCGAAGGCCTTGAGTATCATTAGTTAGATTTCTGCGTAAATGATAATAAGGCTCACGTTTACTCCCTTGACCTTTACCTTCGACAATGACCGTGTCGAAGCGCGATGGGATGATCCGCCCACGCGAGTCCTTTTGTTCTGGCCGGGCATGAATGACATCTATTATCTCAGATGCCGCAGAGGTGCCATTGCCCGTGAATTTGATATTATGAAACACAGGTACAGCGTGAAATGGGATAAGGGTGTTTGCTCCACACATGCGTAATGAATTCCCAGTTAGCCCAGGATTGTTTACGCTGGCAATAAAGTCGCCAAGTGAATCCTGAAACAGGTCAGCACGGTAACAACCAAGAATGGTGGGAAATGGTGCGGCCTTGACGGAGGGAGTTTGATTCATCTTGATCCGTTGAGGACATGCACGCGGGGGTCCAATAGGGGACCTAGGTAGTGATTGTGTCGGACCTTCCTGCCTCCGCTTGATACAAGCAGCTAAGCGTTGTATCTTCTCTTGACGCTCTAACCAGACTGTCATCTGGTAGAGTTCATCCTTGTGATTTGTTGCCCGGTACGCATCTTTTGTGAAGTCGATGTGTAGGCGTTCCGACTGCTCTGTGTTATAATTATCAGTCGTCCCAAAGAGTCGGATGGATGGTGCATAATGGATTAGGCTGTGGAGTTTGGGTATGTTAAAACCTTCCCGAACTCCGAGATCAATAAAGATGTCTTTATTGTTATGAAAGGCCGAGAGACTATCCTCCAAGCGACGAATAGATTCACTTGTATGGCTCGAGAACTGGGCAAGAAATAGGAAATCCAAGAGCGCACGCACGGCTTTGACCACACGCGAGGAATCCCGCCCACCAGAGATCGGAAGATCCACAACAAGCCCCAGCAGAATTGAACACATCTTCTTGTGCTCATGACCCGAGATCCGTGAGAGCGTGGCAATGCCCTTCGTAAAGAGCAAGATATTGTGTCCTGGCGGGATAGCCCTGCACCGCGCGTCGATTGCTGCTGGCCCAAAGACACCAACCAGCCACCCGATCAGATGCTTCATTATGCCTTGAAGCATTTGATGGAGAATGTCGGGGGTGATCGATACGAAGATATCTGTCAGAGGGAGGCTTTCCCAAAACAGGTGAAACACGGGCTTCAGTCCAGAATCTCGGCACGCAGCATGGAAAGCGTGATTGTCACCGCTAGCTAACTGATAGATATCAAGCACGGCGTCTTGTTCGCGGCTCGGAGACGTCTTGTATTCGCCCAGTTGACTAGCGGCGACAATACATTTGGGACACCTGCCATTGTAAGTGCAGGTGACCAACGTCTGCTCAGGATAGTCACCAACAAAAACTGAGAAGATTGGATGGCATCGGCGCCAGATGCCATCTCCGCTCATAATGGGAAGTCCAGATTCACCATAAGAGCTGATCGGGCCTAAAATGCTGCGCATACATGAGTGAAATAGGTTTGCGAGTGCACGGCGGCGAGCGGCCTTGACAGTCATACCCCCTAGCTTGGTTGTTGGGATATAACCAATAAGGAGTTGCGCATGGCGCGAGGGCTTTCGGCGGATATCCTTTGGGATGTTGCCAATAGTGAGATAGATGGGGTAGGCCATTTTGTCCCGGAAATGCGTAAGTTGAGTCTTGTCAGAGGATACAATGACAGGGATCACTGTAGCCCCTGGTCGACGTGCTTCGAGCGATGCCTAATAATGTATTAGTTTGGATATTTTTCCAAATTTTAAAAACATACCTGGACGCTCCACCACCAGTCACCCGTATGCATCTCATTGTAGATGCGGCATGTGCGTGCGGAATCTGTATAATGCCGTTCGGGTGCGAAAACAAGGTCCTGAGTAAATTGTGGGTCGCCGTAAAGCGATCGAATGCATTCCAACACGTCTCTGCAATAGAATTCAAGATGCTCGCCTCCGATATCAAGCACCTTGCATTCAAATGGAGGGCGCCCATGTAGCTCCGTGTCAATGATGCCATTGAGTTGCTTGACGGACTTGTATGAAAGTCCAAGTTTATCTACAATCTTTGGCCATGAATGGGTAATTTATTGTGAGTATGAGGTTGAAAAACGTACCTCTGGTATTCCCAGCAGGTCATCTAATGATGACGATGTCGGACCATGGAGTTTGGCCCAACGTGCGAAGAGCCAGTCGCTCTGAGAAGTAAACGGGGCCCATTCCGTGTCTGCGTGGGTTTCCCGGTGTGCGCCATGTAAGGAAGACCCATGCGCCATGCCGGGTATTGGGGCACCTGCCTGACCTGACGGGAAGCGGTCAATGATTACCGTCGGCATCGTTTCTGTATTTCCTGCCTGCTGACTGGGCTGTGCTTCAGCATGAGGTACTCCCGGTAAGTCGTCGATGGCAGACGGATCGAAACTAGGAGCCAACTCGGAAAAAAAAGTAATATTTTGGGCTAGCTCCTCGAATGCATCTGCGTCTGCGACGTCGGCAGGGTCTGGCATTGCATCGAGACCTCCTTCAAAGTCGGGATCGTCGCACTCTAGAATAAGAAAAAGTCAGCGTGCATGTCCAAATTTTTTGATTTGCACGGCAATAACGGGAACACGTATAACAGCGAACTCACCTAAATCCAAGGTTTCGTTTGAAACCTCTCCGTTTCCTGGGTGAAATTCATCACCAAGAGTCATGTCGGCCATGACCCATGACGAGTGATCAGGGACTAGCGGTGTTGTAAACACCGCACTTGACGTAGTCCCCGTCTGAGCATGAGGCTTGGTGAACTCACGGCGACAGCGGGTATCCTGAGATCTAGTGATATGCTGAGAAAGACCACGAGGGGTGAAAACCCTGTTGCATCCGTGGCATAGAACCTGTGCGACCATCGGTGAGTTGCAAAGAAGTGAAGTGAAAGAGATGGGAACAGGAACGGGAACGGGAACGGTGATGAAAGGATAATAAAAAAAGTAGGCGCGTGCTACAAACAACGTTAGTCGTCAATGCAATCTGAATATAAAAAGAGACATACCTGTCGCCCGAAATACCATCCCCATTCCTCTCGTTTTTTGTCGCATTTGAAGTACCACACACTCGTTAGTTTTCATCTCACTTTGCTTTGACCATGCCTCCCCATGCACGCCGTGTTCAACCCAAGTCCAGGTCAGGTAAATCCAGGTGAGAAACGAATTCATTTCATAGCAGTACAGAGACAGAACACATGACTTTAACACAGCGCCGGACGTGAAAGTGTCAGCCTGCCTGATGCCACAAGCAATCATCAAAGTAAGTCTAACTAAGTCATAGTTAGATTTACCTGACACTCTGAGAAGCTCGTAGTAAACGTACCATAATTTCCACTCAAGCTACCGTGTCCGATTTCCCTCCACCGGCCACCCAGGAGCCACCGAAAAAGAAGACGCGGATGACTGGTTTGTGCATGGCCGATTTTAGGGAGCTTGAACTGACCCAAGGTTCTAGGTCCCACTCAAATTCGTCCTCTTCAGCTGAATATTTTGAGCGAAAGCGACGAAGTAATTCAGCAAAGCCCACTTACTGCAATCGATAACGCGAAGGGCAAGGGCAAGGACAAGGACAACAACTCGTCGTTGGAGCGGAGTTGCGTGATCTGCTTACAAATCATATTTGTTGACTCGTCTGACTTCAAATTTCCAGCATCGTCTTTTTACCCTGGCCGTAATGGTGCCTTCCCGACCATCGCCTCTGACAGGATCCGCTTCGAAAAGGACTGGTCTATGGCTATTGAGAGTGATGGCAGTGACGGACACGTAGAAACTGAGGACGACTGGTTCGATGATCCCCGACAGCACTCCCAAAAAGGTGCCTCCAAGATGTCGGAGGCGTTGGCCAACGAGGTAACGTTTTTTTTTTTTCGTGTGTCTACATACTAATAGCTACTTCTGTAGAGACCGGTGTGGCAAGGCTCGGCCAATCCTGTCCGAGCCAGCGCGAATGTCGGGAGCCAGTCGCCGACGACCCCGACTGAGGACGTTGCCGCATCCCAGGCCAGCAGTACAAGTGCTGGTGATACCAGCGTCGTGGTCGTGCCTGCTCAGTCCCAAGATACGTGGCCACGCGAGACGGACCTCATCTTGTTTCCAGGGACAGGCAAAGTTATGCTGACCCTCCAGACTCCACTCATGCGCTTGATATTTCAGGACACGTTCGACCGGCTCCGAGTTTCTCTTCTATTTGTCCATGCGTTCCCGGACCTTACGCTTTCTCTCTCAATGATCAGCGAAGCACTTGTTGGCGCTGCAGAAGCTCATTCACCCAGGGCATTGAGCATACATAGCCGACTCTTGGCTGATGACGAGTACACGTCCAATATGTCTCGTCTGGTAAGTTTTCTCGTTCTTGCTTCAATCAATTTGACGCGGCTAATTGTCTTTGTAGCCCCGCGCGCGTATTCCCCTCATCCGAGGGGAGGTCAAGGAGCGCTGTGCGGGAATCATACACGTGTCGTTTTCTTCAATTGGATCAGTGCCCACCGTTCTTGAACTGGTCCGAAAGGAGCTGTTCAACTATTTCTACACCTTCCCGACGGCCTTGAATGTGAGTCATCACTTCCTCTGGATATCCCTGCTTATGATTCTTTCAGCATGATCCACTCCGCGCAGTTCCGATGCGTACGAAACCATATCGCAACATACGGATCATCTCTGTCATCCGTGACTTGTTCTTTTCGGGAGGGGCTTCCTCCTATGCCCATCAGTTTGAAGAGTACGTCGCATTCTCATAATTATGATGTCACAACATGGCTTTGCATTGAAATGTGCATACAGACACTTCCCTACATTTGAGGGTGAAGATGGCACTGTGAAGCGCGAGGTGCCAATTCCGATGGTTGCCCTTGTGGCCACGGCGGTGAGTGTTGCTGCTGATACATAACCGGGTGCTGACTGGTTGTACCAGCTCTATGCTGCCATTCACGAGTGGCGCACTGGCAAGCACCAGGCAACAGAATTCTCATCCAATGTGTACATTGATGTGTATCAAGGGCACGTTGACACGTTCCATCACATTCGGAACCAGCGCCCCACAGCTTTTCATGTCATGATGAATGACATCTATGTTCAGGCAAGGTGAACTTGGCTTTCATTCCTTAAGGCGCTATACTCTTCATTAATCTATTGCCTTACTTCCAGTACAGTAGATGGGACTTCAGGGGTTCCGATTGCAGAACTCGACCTTGGACAAATTGAATGAAGTGGATTATTCGGTCTCAATGGACCAATCAAGCCCTGACTCATCTTGTACGTCGCCTTGATTCATTTGTGGGATTTACTGATTATTTTCCAGTCAACAATACTATACCCAGTTGTCAACTACTCACATTCATTACTTATCTCTATGTGGTTTGGTATTAGTGATACCATTGGACAATGGCCCCATCTGCGTAATTGCATAGTATTTTTGTGTGGCCGACAAGTTAGTTCGTACTAAAATATCATTCATTAATTGCAAATTTTGGTGTGAAATGAGTGCCAATGATCCGGCATTAGTTTGCATTATGAAACATAATTGCAATAATTTAAAGATAATCTGAGATTGGTTAGGGGCGGCAACATAATGCGCAATAATCTAGGTTGATGCTAATTACTAAAAATTACCGTTAACAAGCACAGATTATGGAAGTAGATTCTTCCTGATGTAGGAAGGACTGATGTTGAGGATGCGCTTCTACGGCTTGACTCGCTTACGAAGGAAGAGAGTCTAACGGTGGTGGCTACGATTTTGGAGGTTACAGAGCGTGTTGATGGCAACGTAGAACGGATCAAGGTCTTCGCTGAAAGCACCGGAGGCAATGTGGAACAGATCAAGGTCCTCACTAGGAGCACCGATGATAACGTTGAACAGATCAAGGCCGTTGCCGAGAGCACCGATTGCAGAGTACAGGAAATTGAAAGGGTTACGCACAATGTTGGCCAGACTATGAAAGTAGTCGAAGAACGTATGCAATAACTTGTCTCCTTTCATACGTGTGCTGACCCTATTTCCCATTGCGTCTCAAAACAGGGATCGATGACCAACAACGTTCGTTACCCCTCGATGGTATCATCGTTGGCTGTCCATGCTGACACTGACCATAGGGAATCAGATGCAAAAGGAACTTCGAATATGGCTCTCTCCTCCAGACTATTGTTTCAATCATAATAATGCGTGTAAGATTCGGCATGATGGAACCGCGACATGGTTCATTCGAAGCAACAAATTCCGAGATTGGAAGAACGATGGTTCTTTGTTATGGATCAATGGCAATCGTGCGCTTTTCCCATCCAATCTGCCTAATGGCGTGCCGACTTCTTCCGTACTACAGCAGGTGCCGGAAAAAGTGTCCTCTGGTAGGCGGTACCATTACCTGGTCGCTGTGATAAGTAATTCATGTCATCGATCAGCTCCGCCATAATCGAGGACATCAAAAAATCACAAGAAGGCATATCGAGCTTGGTCGCGTACCATTATTTCGACTACAAGGACAAGGATAAGCGACATGTCCGTGGCTTGTTGAAATCCATTCTATTCCAACTCAGTGGCGACTCTCGCTGCCTGGATATTCTTTATCAATTATATAAAACGTGCCGCGATGGTGCCGAATCTCCCGGTGATCCCACTCTTGCTAACTGTCTCAAAACCATGGTCGGACTCCTGGGACAGCTTCCCATTTTTGTTGTCATGGATGCTTTGGACGAGTGTCCGAACAACGCCGGAACCCCATCCGCCCGCGACGAGGTGTTGGACTTTGTCGAAGATCTTGTCGGGTCGGGCCATTCGAATCTGTTTATATGCATTACCAGTCGGCCCGAGCAAGACATACAGAGTGTTCTGAACCCTCTGACGTCTGCATCGCGTCGCATTGCCCTTCACGAGGAAATTGGACAGCGAGAGGATATTTACAACTTTGTGCGCTCTTTTGTCAACACAGATAGAGCTATGAGGAGATGGAAGGAAGAAGACAGGGAGCTCGTCATCGACACACTCTCCGAACGAGCCAGCGGCATGTGAGATATCTACGTTTCATTACTCGGTTACTATTGCTCATCGTTTTCGACAGGTTCCGCTGGGTATATTGCCAGCTGGACAGGCTACGTCGATGCTTCCCATCGAGCATTCGGAAGACTCTGAATGAATTACCACCAACTTTGGATGAGACATACGAACGGATATTACAAGAAATTCCAGGAGATCGAAGTCAGCATGTGCATCGACTGTTTCAGTGCCTGGTCGCAGCTGTTCGACCTCTCCGGGTTGAAGAACTGGCAGAGATATTTGCGATTGAGTTTGATGGAGACATGACAAATGTTGTAGCGGGCTGGCGCCCTGAAGACCCAGAAGACGCTATACTTTCTGCCTGTTCCTCCTTGATTTCCATCATTGACAATGTCAACGTGGATCACGAGGACTTTGAGGGCGACTATGACGACGATTTGGAGGGTGTCTATGACGAAGATTTGGAGGGTGACTATGACGACGATCTGGAGGGTGACTATGACGATGACTTGGAGGATGACGACAACGACAACGACGACAATGAAGACAACAATGACGATGATGATGGCTACGATGATATCGACAATGACGATGTCAACGACAATGGGAATGACGGAAATGACGACAAACGTTCAAAACATTCAAGAGTCGTCCAATTCTCTCATTTTTCGGTCAAAGAATTCTTGACTTCCGATCGCCTCCAGACATCCGATGCTGTAAACCTTCGCTACTACCACATTTCCCTTGATTCCGCCCACACTATTCTCGCAAGAGCATGCCTCACGGTGCTGCTCCAGCTGGACGAAACAATTGACAAGAAGCGCCTCGCGACGTTTCCTCTAGCGTTCTATGCTGCTGAGCATTGGTTCGCTCATGCCAAGAACGAGGATGTGTCGCCACGAGTCCAAGATGCCATAGAAGAGTTATTCAACCCAACTCGGCCATACCTTGCAGCATGGGTTTGGATATACGATGCAGAATTGGGCTACCTTCCATACTTTGACGATCTCACTGATCGACCATCGCATCTAGAGGCATCTGCGTTGTACTATGCGGCATCATATGGACTTTGTGGGACGGCCAAGTACCTCATCTCCGTGCATTGTGAAGACGTCAATGCCAAATGTGGTCATTACGGAAGTCCATTGCACACGGCATCGGGGAACGGACATCTCGATGCGGCGTCTCTATTAATCGATTATGGGGCCGACGTGAATATGGCGGACAAAAGCAAGGGAACTCCCCTATGCGCAGCATATGACGGTCGACATCTGAAGGTCATGCAGCTTCTGCTTGAACGCGGAGCAGCTGCGGACGTGCACCATGGATATGGATTTCTAATCCACGACGCATCGCGCTATGGACACGCTGAGGAGATACGCTTGCTTCTACAGCACAATGCCGACGTAAATATCATCGGCAATGCACACCTGACGCCACTGCACTGGGCATCGAATCAGGGGCAAGTGGACGTCGCGCAAATACTCCTGGAACATGGGGCTAAGGTAAACGCAGTGTCTGACTACGGAACTCCTTTGAACCATGCATCGCGCGGTGGTGAACTCGAGATCGTGCGGCTACTGCTGGAACACGGAGCAGACGTAAATTTCCGGGCGCCAGATGGTGAGGTCCCATTCCAGGGGGCTACAAGGTGGGGATACTATAAAGTTGCTCAACTGTTGTTGGAGCATGGAGCGGACCAAGAATAAGGTGGCTGCGGCAAGCGCTGGCAATAGAGTACTTGTATCATACTTGTTCTGTACCCTATACGTTGTCTCTGATGTTACAGTATCTAATCTTACAATAGTTCAAAGTCCACCACCGGACACAGGCATAAGCCCAGTACTCCCGACGATGAGAACACGAGGATTATGCATCCGACTCGAAGGTGTAATGGGAAACCGAAAAACTTCATCGCTCATTTCGACCACGAATTGGATGTCTAGACTATGCGTCCAGTGTCTCTGGAAATCGAGTGCAAATAAAAGCCGAATTACAGCATCTACCTAGTACCCCCCTCTTGTCATAGGGTTTCAACCTCTGTAGTAGAAATACTTGAACCCGTCATATCAGTCTGTTGGACGATAGCAATTGGACAACAACTTTAACGACGCACGACATAAACATATTTTTCCATTGGTCTTTCGGAACAGTCACCAAAGGAAAGCCTTGAACACCGGTCACTGCCCCTCTCGAATTGAAATGTATGCACCCAAGTTGCGCTGGTCACGGTGATGTTGAACCGCGTTAGAGTTCCACCGTTACAAAGCCAAAGTAATTTTGAAGCCTTTTTTTCTGGAAGCCCAATTCTGAAAGCGAGCCTGAGACCTGAGACCTTCCGAATTTAAGGCGACGGAGTGACGGAATGCCGGCAATGATTTGAATTTCCAGAGACATCCAAACTTTGACAGAGTCGGGAGTAAGCCCGTGACCGCGGTCAGCGACTGCACTTTACAGAACTTCTGTAAAAGGCAGTCGCTGACCACGGAGAAGGCTCGGTGCGGCGGCTCACTACTACGCAACTGTTCTCTCCCTCATCACACATCTAACCAAAAAAATCGGAACGAGGGAAAATATGCAACATGTCCTCATTTGTTCGTTTACAGCACAGGCCGAAACAAGAAAGAGAAACTGAAAAAAAATAGGAAAGTCTAGAGCAAAAGCTATTTTATTAAGCACAGACTCAGACTGCACCGTACTACAGTACTACTGTGGTAAACATATGCTGTATCGTCGATTATCAGGTATCAGAAAGAGGGAAAAGAGAAAGGAACCATATCGCGATTTCCCTTTCGCCTTATTAATCCTTCAGATCAACCGGTTTCAAGACGTATATTGTGTATGTATTGTTACACCTTTCTCCAAGCCAATCAAAAACAAGAAGAACAACAAAAACACAAACTGTAAGGTAGCAAAAGTTTTCTTTTCATTTCGCACAGAAGGATGGCAGCACCCACAGCATCAGAACGGAAAAAACAAAGAGGCAACTAGGAACTTTTTAGAAGGGATGGAGGCCGAGAGATGGTTTACTACAGACCGCATGTTGGAAAGGTGGGAACGAAGAGGGAGAGTATTGTAATCTGGATCAGGATCATGAGAATAGTATCAGCAAGTCAGAATCTGGTGTCATTATTGAAAAAACTTGGGGCTGGAAAAGTAGGTAAGTTAGGAGGGAGGAGCAAAACGAGTGCAGGGAGAGCCAACAACGAGTATTTGGGCGATCAAAAAGGAGATTCGAAAAAAAAGTCTGACGTTTTTTTCCGACGGAAACCTTGAAGAGCTGAGCACAGGAAGGGTGAGGGGCAAGATATGGGCGGCAAAAGACACCTGAGAGTGTGTCCGCTTCGCTCTGAAAGAGACGACAACAGGAAGCTCGGAAAAACGGTTCATATTGGTGGAGCATTTAAGCATTCATCCGCTTGTCTACTATGCGGACGATGGAATGGGGATCGAGCCTGATGTAGATACGCCCTAAGAATATAGGATTAGTGAATGACGCTTGTGGATCAAAGGAAGTGAAATCCTCGCATGAGTGCGACACACTGAGCAATTAGTGCGGTCCGTTTCGAGCCACCGGTCCACGGAATCCTTGTGGAATACATGCCTGCACGAGAGCAATCTCAAATCCACCGCTTTATGATCCTCCAGGCAGATGAGGCACCATGCTCCAACCAAACTATGTTTAGCACCCCATCCCACTATCGAACCAGACAAACAGAGAGAAGTACGCAGTCGACCACGCTCATCAGCGCAACACGCCTTCTCGTACTCAGCGGACACACCTATGCGTATCACCTCGCGTTCGGGGATAACTTCAGCGAAGCCCACGAGAAACTAGCAGACATGATGGAAAGAGACG
>QFEY01000495.1:0-19544 GCA_003316435.1 Russula virescens | reverse complement strand
GATCTTTACCTTCATTTCACTAAGTGGTTTCAGGCACAAACCAAACTTCCCCAACACTAGGTTGGGGAAGTGGTTGAGACGGAGATGGGTGACTGCTGGGGTGCTGACAGTGTGTCGGGGATGGCATCAATGTTGACGACAAAGAGTCAGGGAGTGGTCATAGGCGACTGGGTAAGACGGGAGTGGAGGAGAGTGGGGGAAGTTGCTGCTGGAGTCTCTTTGTCGACTTCTAGGGTTTTTATAACTTTCTGACCCTGAGTTTGAGCTCTGCTTGAACTTCCCTTCTTCCTTGAGGTCTTTTGGCTAGGGGCTGTTGATGGGTCTTTCTTTGATGTGTGATATTCGGCTATGAGGTCTGGAGCATGGATATCAGAATCAGATGCCCAAGAATCATGCACTGGCGAGTAGCCCTTCCATCTGATGAGATATTGCCATTTTTGCCTATAAGTCTGTTCTCTGAGGATCTTTTCGACCTCCCATTCTTCTTCGCCTTCAATCACATCAGGCGGTGGTTCTAGAAAGTTTTCTCCATGAGCCTCAGTTTCTTTGTAAGGTGTGAGAAGAGAGGCATGGAACATCAAGTGTATCTTCCAGGTGTCTGGGAGTTCCAGCTGATACGTGACATCAGAAATCTTAGCAGCTACCCTGAAGGGTCCGTACTGCTTTGGTGATAGTTTCTGTGTTTCGTACAGTATCTTGAGGTTTGTTCCTTCCAACCAGACTTTGTCCCCTTCTTGATATGGTTTGAATTTTGTCGGTCCCTTGATGAGCCAGTTGATAAGGCCTTGTCTGGGGCCTTACTTGCGATAGCAAGCCTGGTGAAATGCTGGTGATCAGTGAGTTTCCGAGTGAAGTCGTGTCGTGCCTAATTAGGAAGGTGGCCGGTCCGGGAGGGGGCCGGGACGCGGTGCAACTCTGAAGTTGATTGCTTATAGTCCAATCAATAGACTCCGGGTGGCTTGTAACTAAATACAAGTCCAAGATTGAATGCTAGTGAGATGAGGAGGGGCCTTCAGGAGTGCACAAGAATGATGGTGAGACAATAGCGTGTATTTGGAATAACACAAGCTTGGAGCTTTTGGTAAATACAGGCGTCTCTTTATATACTAAGGTAACTTTCTGGAACATTCTGAGGCAAGTAAGAACGAGTCAGCAATCAGTCAGCAACTACAGATGCCAAGTAAGCAATTGGTAAGCGATGAGCAATCAAATGAATCAGCAATCAGTAAGCAATCAATGAATCAACGATGAGTCAAAGGAGCAAACAGAAGTCATCAATTGGTAATCGTACAGTGGGCTTTGAGGCAAACACGTAACACCGGTCTTGCACTTTGCTCATCGCCTCTTGGGCAGCAATCCTTGCTTCCTTGATCTGTGTGAACCGGTCTGCGACGCTTGGGAGCTGTACTGTCCTTGTTGGTTGATGGGCCAATGGTGTATATCTGAGCAGTAGGTCATAGGGTGTGTGCTTAGTCATACTTGATGACCATGAGTTCCAAGTGTATTGTGCCATTGGTAGCCAGGTAGCCCATTGGTCCTGCTGGTTTCTGCAGTAGAACCGAAGATACTGTTCCAAGCTCTGATTGGTCCATTCACTTTGTCCATCGGTTTGAGGGTGATATACCATGCTAATGTTTTGCTGGATCCCAAGGAGATGGCAAAGTTCCTTGGTGAATGCTGATGTGAAGCGGGGATCTCTATCTGATATCACTTTCTGGGGGATGCTGTAGTGTGAGAACACGTGTTTCGCATAGAGTGCTGCTGTCCCAATCGCATCGACAGTTTCATTGCAGGGGATAAAGAGTGAAGCTTTGCTGCAATCGTGGTCAGTGATGGTCAGGATGCTATCAAAGCCTTGGGACAAGGGGAGTTTGACGATGAAATCAAGCGCGATGGTTTGGAATGGTAGGGCATTTGGAGTAGGCATGATAGGTGAGATCTGAGGGTGTGAGAGGTGGGTGTTAACTAGGGCTGCACGCCGTAGCCGTACATACGGTTACGGTATGGCCGTAATACAGTACGGGTACCATACCGTAGGCACTCTCGCTAGATACTTTACGGTACGGCAACAGTATGGGTTTGTGCCATATCGGTTTGGAGACTACGGCAGTAAACAGCCGTGTAGGCTGTACTTTTTTGTAAAAAAAATAGATCTTCATTTTAATCAATCACCTCCATTCCGATCTATTACGACCGGCACACTCTTGCCCTGATAATCCACATTGTCCCAAAAATGCACAGCTGAAGCACAGCCCCGATAATCTGGGTCATCCCAAAATACACAGCCGATGCACAGCCTCATGTATCTGGCATTACATTGAGCCTAGTGTCTCCCTCACCATCATGCTCGATGTCTCCTCCCCTTAGATACAATTTAGTTTATTTTATTTTTCATTTTTCGCTTATTTTTGACATCGGGTGGATTGTCACTGACATGACCAGCTCGTGCGCGATGTAGATTTTCCTTCCCTTTCTCCCTCTTTCTTTGAACAAAGTAGTACTAGTCTCAATGTAAATAATCGACCCGAGAAGGGATAAAAAGGCAACCCATTTTAGATGGACAGGAGGGCAATTTACAGCCAGAGCATCCCCCTCTTCAGTGCGATTATCCCTTGTGCCAGCGCTGCGCTCACTTTGACACTTTCACTACATCCTTCATCCCTTTTTTTTGGTTCTTGCCATTCCCTACCTCTTTCCTCAGTCTCTAACAAGTGGATCGGGCAGTGCTTGAGCCGATCTATCTTGTGTTACTCATATCTCTTTGCGCATCTACACTACATGGCCACACGGACTATTCGGCCCACACCCTCGTTGCTCCTCCTTGCGTTAGATCGTTGGGATTTCATCAATCTCTGGCAATAAACTTATCACCGCGTGAACATTTGGCTGATAGGTCTCACTCATGGCAATCAGCTGTGCTCTCGATGCAGATGGCAATCTGAAAAATGCATCTGATGTTGAGTTCTTCCATTCCGAAACAGACTCACATCCCATTCGAGTCGCACCCCATCTGTGTCCTTTCCCCTCCGCTTTAATTCAATTCTGACCTTAAGGATATTTTCTCTACAGGCCAACGAGCTCGAGGTGCCAAAGGGGCCAAAATGGCCCAATACCTCGCCGAGGAACATTTGAACTCTGAAGGTGAACCCGACAAGAAGACTCACGCTGCTATCAGAAAGCACCCTTGCAAAAAGAAACCCAAACTCGACATCAAAGTCAATCCGGGCGACGAAGCAGAGAGTAGCGATGATAGTAACTTCATTTCAATCTCTTCTGATAGTGACTCTTCGGGTGAGAGTTCTGTAGAAGAAGATCCTCTAACTAATGCAGAGGTAAGGAGTGTACGTTCCTCCAATTACATTTGTGCTCATGTTCTTCATTCAGCTCGCAGATATTCTTCCTACTAAGTCAGTCCTGCGAACTGGCTGTCTGCCCCAAAAGCAGAAGCATGGTAGGCATGGTCCTGGTGCCACAAAAATCGGAGAGCAAGACAGTCCTCCCGACATTATGCCCGACGAAGCCCCAATGGCTTCTTCACAATCTTCAGATGTGTCCTCTCCCACCAGCGGTCGCAATGCTAAGGCCAGCAAAGTGAGTACTTTGACTGGTATGTATAAAGTTAACTGATAATCTATTGGGCCTAGACTGTCACAAAGAATCCCATATACCATTTTTACGAACGCATTGAAGTTAGTGCAAACAGTGGAACTGGGGATCAACATTACAGATGTTGTCATGGACCCCGGAAAATTATCACCCTCAAAAAATCAATGAAGTTCAACCTCACTAGTATGCTTTCAATTGTGATCTTTGTTCATCGCAAGAAACTAACTTTCTTTGACACTAGCAATGATCAACAACCTGAAGGCATGCTCCCCTGTCATGTATCGTTTATTTTTGTTGTTCAGGGATCGACGGGGCTTAGGGGAAGAGCTCTCAGAGGAGGACATAGAAATAGCATCCAGAAAATGTGTGCTTGATCCCCGGCAGATCAAGGTATACCTCAAAAACATCGAGTCTGCTTCGGAGAATATTTCCCAGGCTTTCAGGAGACAGGCGGAGAACGTGGCGGTATGTTTATGATCCTATCTTTGAACCTCTGATTGACTTTAGGGCAGGGTCCGTGGGACCAAGACAAATTCGAGCAGCTCATAGCGGAATGGGTTGTTGCTTGCGATCAGCCTTTCGAGGAGGTTGATCGACTTGAGTTTCGGGAGATGCTGACATATGCACATCATCCAACCCCCTATCTCAAGATCCCTCACAGAGATGCCATCAAATGTCGAATAATGAAGATGGGGGAAGACTGCGTTGAATCGACGAAGGATATGTTCGCCGTAAGTCCATTAACTCTCAGTTGACTTGCGCTACATGGCCAAATGCACCGGCCATCTCGGACCTACGGTCCCAGCCCACCTCCTGCACGAGATGTAATACCTTTTCGCATTCGCGCTACACGGCCAATTTCACTGGTTATCTCAGACCTTTGATCCTGGCCTATATTCCGCATTGTTTCTACGCCCTTTTGCGTTTGAAACATCCAGAGATTAATATAATATCTGATGTTTGGTCACCATAGAATGAGGTCCCAGGGAAAGTCAGCATCTCACTCGATGCTTGGACCTCTAGCAATAACTATGCCTTTCTTGCGATCATGGCACATTATGTGAACAAAGATGGGGTCCTTGGTAATGTCGAAGCCTCCCTTATTGAGAGATTTATTGATCTTGTTCATTGTAGAAGAACTACTCATTGATTTTCAGGAGCTCATTGGAGAGCATTCAGGCGAAAATATGGCAGAGGTTGTATGGGAAACTTTGAAGCGATACGGACTTGAAAAGCGAGTAAGTGATTCCTAAGTTTCTACCATGATAAGGACTGATTGAATGATTAGATCTTTGCGTTCGTTCTTGACAACACATCTAATAATGATACGATGGTTGAGGGCATTCAGAGATGGGCAGCATCACAGGGGATCGGATTCAATGCTCAGTGGGCTCGACTGCGATGCATGCCACACACTATTCACCTTGCAGCAATAAAGGTAAAAGTAGATCAGAATCTTCGTATGCATTCCCAACTCAACCATCTTCAGCTGCTAGAAGCAATCGGCGCCATTTCGAAGAGTGATAGCGCACAGGCTACCTCCTGGAAAGGAAATTATCAAGATTCCACAGCTATTCCTCTCACCCGTGCGTGCGATGACAATGCTGCTGGCCAGGACGATGTGAACCAATCAGGCAACGTGGATCTCACCCCAGATGTCTCAGGAAATATATTGCTGGCCGTTGACAAGGTCAATCATTATTTCATCTGTTCATGTATACATGAATGAACCACATAGATGTTTCCTCAGCTTCGCAAGATCATCCGGGCTATTAGATCCAGCCCACAGCGCAAACAAGCCTGGCTTAAGCAGCTTGAGACGTCGCCGCATCGTCGTGATCGTTCCAAGTCCAAACAGTCTTTGATGCTGATCCTGGATGTGAAGACCCGATGGTCCTCAACCCACCAAATGATGCGTACGTCATATGCTATCGTCCTTATTCATTTAGATTATAATTATCTCTTTGGCACGTCATTTAGGTCGGGCATTATATTTTGCCAAAGATATTGATGACTTCGTTGGGCGTAATCGTGACCTTCAATCTCTTGAGCTTGATGCCAATGATTGGGCAGCAATATCTCAGGTGGCAGGGTGGCTGAACGCCTTTCGAGCTGCAACTACTCAAATGTCTACAACAAAGAAACCAATGCTCTCATCAATTCACGCTATTTTCTGTGGTCTTCAAGAACATGTGGCATTGCTTCTGCATGATCTCCCAGATTCTGCACCATCTCAGCTGAAAGCTGGCCTTGTTGAGGCTCATACTAAACTCAGTGATTATTATTATCGCTCAGATGAATCCCCTTATTATATGTGGGCAGCATGTGAGTGCATTTCCTTGACTTTGAGCTGGTAGCGCAAGTTTGGCCGTATACTTGATCGGCCCGGACCGACTTGTCCGTGAACACACATACGCGTTCACTCGGTCTCGCGCAATCTGATTTTAGTACAAATGCTTATCACTTTTCTTTCCAGTACTCGACCCCCGTATTATGTATAAGGGGCTTGAGTCTGACTGTTTGTCGGACTTCTCACTGCTGGATTACCTGGAACAGTGGAGAGCTGAGCTCAAGTTCTTCTATGAGGAGAACTATGCTCCCCGCTTGCGATCGGCCAATTTAAGCTCTTCCCAGAGCTTTTCCTCGGTATCTTCACAGAGCAGTACTCTTAGTGAATTATTAGAGAGATTTGACTTCACTTCGCGGTATCAAATGCACGATAGAATTGTGGTTGATGAGTTAGAGGAGTATTCTAAACTCCCTTGTGAAGATTTCAAGACTTGCAAACCTCTCCAGTGGTGGTTGGGAAGGCGTTCACAATTCCCAAACCTCTATTGGCTTGCCTGTGATATATTTTCAATCCCTGGTAGGATTCCCTTTCCTTGTGACGATACTCTGAACTGATATAATTCCGTGTAGGTTCCACAGTTGCTGTCGAGTGCATCTTTTCAGGTGGTAGGGATACCATTTCTTTGCGCTGTGCAAGTTTGGTACCTGACTCAATCCGAGTCCTTATGCTGGTTAAACAGCGCCTCAGACTTGCTCGTATTGCCTCGCAGATGGAAGATGGATTGTAATTAACGTAGATAAAATTATGATTTCGATACCCATATGGCCTACACAGCCATTTTTTGCCATAATGACTACCGTCCGTACTGTGAAGGACTTCAACAAACTACTTACGGTACGGCTACGGCATGACCCATAACCATAGACACGCCACATATATACGGCCGTAGCCGTTACGGTATGGTGCGCACCCCTAGTGTTAACTTTGTTCATTTGGCAGGCAGCGCATCCTTGGATGTATCGTGTGATGAAGTCCCTCATGCCGGGCCACCAGTAATGTTTGGCTATGAGGTCTGTGGTTTTGGCAATTCCGGGGTAACCAGCAGTGGTAGAATCATGAAAAAGTTGTGTCACCCCCCACTTAAGGTGGTTGTCTCCCATGATGACCAAGGCAGGCCCCTTCCACCAGAGACCTCCCGAATGTTCCTCGAGGTGATGGGCTCATCGCCATCTAGACAGTGTATCGGGTTCCAGGGATTGTTGCTGGATGACCATGGTTTCCAGGTCAGAAGCGGTTGCTATGTTGTGAGAAGGAGCGTCATCAATCACCAGATCGTTGTCCTCCACATCCACAACCCTAATGCTGGCCTGATCCATGGAGTGGACAGTGCTCTCCAGCCCAAAAGGGGTGCCAAGTCGGAGGGCGCAAATCCGGTGAGGTCAGATGACCTCCACCACTGGTACTCCTGGAGGTACGAAATATTCCATTGGTAGGGAGATAACTTCCTCTTCCAAGGAAGTGTCTGGTCCATAGTCAGGTCGTCGAGAGAGGGCATTGGTGTCACGGACAGACTCTTGGTATGTTTAGAAGGACAGCATATGTGAAAATTTTACTATATGCGTTCTGATCCATTCGAGCTACTGTACAAACTGGTATGTCCCTATGAGGCTCCTTGGATCGCCTGAGGATCCATGTACTATTTGCTGTGTCTATGACTTGACCTGACTCGTCCCTGATGTATACTGTACTTGTGGGCAGTGTCCCAGCGCTGTTCCAGACCCTAGGATCGGTACTTGTAGTATTACGATCCCTCTTGTATTTAAGGAGATCTTGATACAAAGTTGAGCCCTAAGCTCGACTTAATTCTCAACTTGCAGCTTCTTCACACCGTCTGCTTAGAGGATAAGGGATTGCCATATGTTCTATCCCATCTCCTCTCATCAATTGTGTGCAGAGTCTTTCAGTTGCTCGTCTAGCTTCTCTCCCTCAAGACTCTACCTAGTCTACCTGCTTAAAGGCGCAGGTGTATACTGCTTAAGCTTGAGCATTAAGCAAGCACATCCTTAGCTACACTACTTGGAAGGTTTAATCGTCCGACCTCGTTCATATTAAACCTCCCAACTTGTGTCATGCACATCAGTGCTGGGTGGATTGTTGATAGCATCTACATTCCCCATTGCACTTGTGTCTCAGAGGTTCAAAGAGCGAGTGTGACTACTCACTCTTCCACCTCTGATAGCTTGCTAGGTCCGCTTGACCTTGTTCTCGCAAGCTCTCTAGTCCAAGGCCCGCTGCAGCCTTAACAATCGGCACGATTAGTACTGCCAGGTTTGTAACATATCTTGACATGATATTTGTTCATTTCCTGGTTGTAGCCATTGATCCAGTTGCTGATTCGGTGGGGTTCCCAGTGGTATTCCAAATTTTTGTGGTCTATTAGGATAAGTACTGGTATCATCATGTTCTTCAGGAGGTAATCCCAGTGTTGTAAGCCTTTCACCATTGCTAAGTATTTGTGGTCATAGATGGGGTAATGCTGCTCTGTCACACTGAAGGTGTGAGAGTAGTAGCTGCATGGTCGTAAAATAGGGCAGTTCCATCGGTCTTTGCGGTTTGTATCGGCCTGGTAGAGAATAGCACCCGTTGCATATTGGGATGCATCAACTTCAAGAATGAATTGTCTATCTTGATCAGGTGCAGCAAGGATGGGTGATGAAGTAACAATATGTTTAAGGGTGTGGACAGCTTCATGACATTCTTCAGTAAAGACGAACAGTGTGTCTTTCTTTAGCAGGTTGGTGAGGGGTCGAGCAATGGTGGCGAAATCAGGAATAAAGGGGCATTGGAATCCCAGTACCCCTAATGTGCTGCGTACTTCTTTTACTGAAGATAATTGTTCTGGCCAATCGTGAATTCCAGCTACTTTGGAGGGATTGATGGTGACTTGTCCATGTCCTAGGTGTACCCTGAGGAAGTCCACTTCCTCTTGCTCAAATACACATTTCGACAGTTTGAGGAACAATGAGGCTTCTTCCAGTAGTATTAGTAGTTCGTGCACGATTTGACGGTGTAGTTTCCAATCTTGTTTCAGGGTTGCCACCAGCAGATCATCCATATAATGTGCGAAATGCCTTGGGTATTTCTTGTGTAGGGGAGCTACCACCCACGCGATAAACCGTGAAAATGTTGCCGGTGCATTGCATAATCCGAAAGACATGACGTTGAACTCAAATAACCCTCTAAGTGTCTTGAAGGCTGTTTTCCACCAGTCCTCTGGTACAATTTGGATGTTGTGGTAGCCTTCTCTAACATTGAATTTGGTGAAAAGTTCCATTTTGGCCATTTTCTCAATGATTGTCTGGATGTGAGGCAATGGGGTGACGTCGGGTTCTGTATGTTTGTTGAGTAACCAATAATCAACCATGAATCAATGTGTTCCATCCTTTTTGAGCACTGTAAACGAAGGGAAACCATAGCGAGAGTCTGAGGGGTGGATGAAACCCTTTTCGAGGTTTTCATCGATGTACTTGTCCTGAGCTTTGGCTGCCTCTTTAGACTGGGGGTAAACCTTGCAATTGATGGTTTCTGGTGCATTAGCGTGTAGGATGATGCGGTGGTCGAATTGTTGGACTGGTGGGAACTGCTTTGCCTCCTCTTCTGAAAAGACCTTTCTATGTCTTTGGTACTCTGCAGGGATCGTTTGTTCCGTATTGACATGTTGTTCTCCGTAGGCCTTTTCAGCCATTTGTTGGGCAATGGTAGTTTTCTGGATCCATTCACCCATGACTTTTGCCCGTTCGTGTTCAATTCCTTTAGCTGTCCTTCCAAGATGCATAATGAGGGTCTCATCTTCTTGGGCTAGTGATTGGGCAACAGCGCAGGCATGATGAATGTAATTGCGCTGGTTCCTGAGTAGGGTGTAGCATGGGTCACACCGTGGGTCTCTTCACCGACACCGCACCTGTAACCTGTCACACCATACCCGTATTCACACCGCACCTGTAAGAACAGGTCGAACCCGCGGTGATATATTATTACTGTGGTGTCTTGACACCGCAGTATACCATAGCACATAACTATTCAAAAGAAAGAAAATATATTATATTGATTCATATAAACTATTTACTACTATGATTTAAAGCTATATCAAACAAAAAAGAACCGGGGCGAGCCCAGCTCAAAGAGCAATCAGACACTGACACGAGAGTTTATATACCCTCAGGCATGCGCACGGACCATTTGGCCTTGTGTGCAGTCACGCTGTGTCTCGTGACGCGCTATTTACTTATGTTTGTACTCACTTCGTTTGTGTGATCTCAGACATGACGCATGTGACAACGGCTCACAACAAATGGTACTATGATAGCGCACAACAAATGGCACGAAGATGAGGCCCGATGACACGCAGTAAACCCCACAAGGTGCAACAAACAGCGCAAAGATAAGGCCTGACAAACAAACGGCGCAACAAATCGCACGACGGCACACGAAAACGAGGCGACAGCACACGAAAACGAGGAGCGACGACACATGAAAGAGGCACGACGACACACAAAAACGAGGCATGACGGCACGCGAAGACCAGGCGCAGCAAACAGCGCAACAAGGCAATGCATGTCACGATTGCACGCAACTCACGGCATGAAGACCAGGCCTGACTCAAGGCACGATAATGGGGCGCAGCGCAACAAACAGCGCAATGGCACGCGAAGATGAGCCACAACAATGGCGCAGCGAACGATTAGCGCAACGAGGCGCAACGACGAGGCACGACTCATGAACGGCACAACGAGGGGCGACGCACAGCACAATGACGAGGTACTATGAACGGCGCAACGGCGGGGTAAATTAATACTGTACTGAATGTATTTAGTTTACTGTCTGGAATTAGTTCTTAACCTATTAGTGTGACTGGAAGCAAAAGGCGTATTGAATTTTTTTACTTGAGAGCAGAAAGAACAAGACACCATCAATACCTGTGACACCGCCAAAACGGGTACGGTGTGCCACAGGTGGCACATTTCGGCACCCGTACCCGTACCTGTCAAACCCGTGGGCTGTATACCGCGGGTTGACCCATACCCGTGCCACACCCTATTCCTGAGGGAGCTGACAAGAACCCATGGTCCTTCCACTTTGGCATTCATCCAGTTAATGTCAGGGTTAAACTGGGCAAGCCATGGATATCTGAGTATGACTCTGTCACGGCCTAGATTGGTGACGAAAAAGGTTGTCTGTTTTACTTGTTTCCCTTTGCGAATGACGAGGTCAACACTCCTGTTAATGTGTCCTGATCGGTTTCTTGTCCCATCTACATTTCTAACTGGAATTGGGGTGTCGAGTCTTTCTGTGGGGATCCAATATCTAAGGATGGTCCAATAGTCGATGAAATTTCCGGTTGCCCCACTGTCGATGAGGGTGAATTCTTTTGCCTTGCCTGAGGTAGTGTAGAAATTGAATGGCATTTGAACACTACTGTATCGTGTCGTATACATCATTCTCAGGTGCAGGGCCTTGACTGCAGCAGTCAGTCTTGGCCCTTGGTAAAATCCAAAACCGAATCCAAAAAGTCCGTTCTATCGTTCTCAGACCATCCCTGTAAAGCTCCTGTGGGCTTCTGTGCTCAACCTGAGCCGTTTGGTGCATGCAGGCACGACTGACAGTGATAGAGATGATAACTGGCAGCAAGAAGAAGTCTTGTCTAGATGAGAACCCCAAACAAGACGACTTCTTGTTGACTGAGAGTGTCCCTAAGAGGGGAGGCTCTAGATGTGTAACGGAGGCGGATGGTGATGACTGTGGTGATGTCCCTGGTACTACCTCAAAAGGTATGTCACTCAGGTAAGCCCAATGGCATTGCCTTTAATAACAGAGGAACTGGCCCGTGCTGACAGCAAGCTACTATCCCCTGTCCTGGATAGTGCTAGTAGACGAGTTGTAGACCTTAGTCTATCGGCACAAGGCCAACTCACTTAGTGCAACAACAAGTGCACTAGTATAGAGGAAGAGGGGCCTTCAAAGGAAGGGTGCCTCTAAGCTTAGAACTGGGAGAGAGGAGGATACGACGACTGAGTTGCAGGAAGGTAACTAAGACAGGTCTAGGGTTACAAGCTACCTAGGGTGCTCTTATATACCTAACTAGATGAGGCTGTACGAAGGAGTCATATCCTAATAATAGTACATACAACAGCCGCATCAATCAATGCCAAGACATCAAGGGAGTCAAATGGAATCACAAAGAACAAGATGGAATCAGAAGAGGCTGCGCATAAGTAGGGTGAGTCAGAGGATGAGTCATCAGAAGTGAGGCTGTTAACATGAGTCATAAGGGGGAATGGAAGGGTAATACGTAACAGCCAGTTCGACTGGGTGAAGTAAGTGATGCATAATAAGTACAAGCAAGATGAGATAGAGGAGGAGAGAAAAAGTTGGGCATTCATAACAATCCCATCACCATTTCCTTGAATTCTTCTTTGCTGGGCTTTGAAGGGGTCCTCTCTTCTCCCTCCTCTACTGTGGCGGTTCTGGTGCATTGTTCAGAGGGGCCCCGGCCTCGGCCTGAGCCGGTTACTCCGGTCCAGCCTCCTCTGTTCCCATTGGGTTGGCCCCAGCCTTGGCCTGAGCTGGTTGCTCCAGTCCAGCCTCCCCGCTGGGCTTGTTTCTTGCGACAGTGTCACGAGATGTGCCCTACTGTTTTACAGTAGAAGCAGGCATTGTTCTTGCGCAGCTGCTGCTGTTCTTCTGGGGTGAGTTCTGTGAATTCCCCAGCGTCCACATCTATGGGGACAACTTTGTTGCTGGTCTGTGATTGTCTCTGGTTAGGGTACTTCCTCATGTTGAGTGCTGCTGCCCAATGTTGCTATGTGGGGGTGAGTTTATGTCCTCTTGAGTTGCGGGTCTCGAGCCAGCAGACTTGGTGTTCTCTAGCTTCTCTCTGCCAATCTTCCATAGTGACAGGCTTCATGGTGTAATTATTGATGATTGTTTCTTTGAGTTGTTGGTTCAACCCATCTTTGAACATTTCTATTGTTCCTTTCTCTGTGGGACTGAATCCTGCAACCTTTGCGAGGGTATTGAAACTTGCAATGTAGGAGTTGAGATCTCCTCCCACCATGTGGAGCCTTTTGAGCTTTTCAAAGGCGTCCTGTTGTTCAGTGAGGTCGGTGAAGGCATTATCGAAGTTGGCTTTGAATTCTCTCCACAGGCATTTATCGGTAGGGTCGATACCGTGGATGAGAACCTTGTCCTCTAGTTCCTTGAGCTGTTCGTCGACCCAGGCATTGACATTGGGTCCCATGATGTAGGAGAGTGCTACTCCCACACGTTGCTCGGGTATGGCCATTTGTTCCTTATTCTTATTGGCCATTCTGTAAACTTTGAAACGGCACATCCAGTTTTTGGCTTTGGACCAGTCACCATCGAATATTGGTAAGTTAGCTCCTCCGAGGGAGCCATTGGAATAAGATATAGTCCTTCTGACTGTTTGTGTGTTCTGCTGTTGTCCCTGAGGGTCTGACATATTGGCGGTTATTGGGTCGATATCAATAGGGATTTCTTGTCCTTTGATCGCTGCTTGCTCGATAGCAAGGGTAATGTTGAGGTCCGAGGCGACACACACATATGGTAAGGTCTCGGACCGGACTGGCAAACCGCCACGATACCATATTCACATATGCTCCGTGTCTCATATTGGTAATCTCGCCGCTGTATATATGTCTTAGGTGAAAATATACTGGAGGTCGTCGTGTTCTCCCCCTCCATACACCTCTGAAATTAAGAGGTTATGGGCCCTGCCGCGAACTAGGCCCTCAGATCACCAAAAACATATCTATCCATCCTTCTCGCTAAGTACATGAGTTCCAAAGCACCTCAGCCTCGCCTCTCTAGGCAGCCTCGAGTCCCTAGCCCCTATTCAGACCATGAGACTGATGATGACGACGCTCAATACGTATGGCGTTCGCACAACAGTTCCCATCGTTCATCGCATTATCAGAGGCGCTACAGGCGCTCCCCTACTCAACGATCCGCTCTCGCCAATCGAAACCGGCGAAGACACAGATCTCGTTCTGCCAGTCCGCAGACCCTATCCAGTTGGTCAGGGATTCATACCCACTCCCGATCTTCCAGACGGTCTAGGCGCCGCTACCCCTCGCTCACACCGTCAGACCTCACCACTGAAAGCAGTGATGGTGGATACAGACGTGTCCAACGCGAACCAATCGGGCCTATCACCGTAGTTCCCACAGCCAACAGTGGATCCGTCCAACGTCTACAAGAGCCTCTAAAAGGGCCCATGGACTACACGGCTTGGGCTGACGACATCAAATGGGTCTTCGTTAGCTCCGGGCTTATTAATTACATCAACGGGGAGATAAAATGCCCCGATCCTTTCCTTGATCCTCAGGGCGCCCAGAACTGGGCTCAAAATGATGCCCACGCTGTCTCTCTCATCACTCGCAATATCCAATCATCTCAGAAAGTATACACTAGAGGCAAAAGATCGTCTCATGAGATGTGGGTCGCCCTGCGGAACGTCCACGAGAACCGCGGCCACCGCACTGTAATCAACTATCTCCGCACGTTGTTCCGCTGCACTGCAGAAGAAGGCGCGGACATACCCAAGCATCTTGCGCTTATCAAAGATTGCTGGGAAACAATCAATCGTCTGGGATCCTCACAGTTTGCGATCTCCGATCTCTTCTTCAAGATCATTCTCGCATCCTCACTTCCACCATCTTGGGACAGTTTCACCGAGACTTACATAGGCGATGACATGCGATTCTATAATCGTAATCCCAAAAGGGCAATGTCTTCGCAAGAGTTCATAGGCGTCATCGTCTGCGAGTACAATCATCGGCAGGGACGAGCCAAGGAAGCTGCAAGCAGCAGCGCCCAAGGCACTATCCCTCCTGCAGAAGCCACTAACGTCGCAACTCCTTCCGCTCAACAAAAGAATCAACCTTCCCTCGCTAGTCGGATCTCTCAGCCTGTTACCGAAGGCAAACGACGCACCATCCGCCCCTGCAAGTTATGTAAGAAGACCAATCATCGCACTGATGATTGCCCACGCTGGGACGATATTAAGTGCACTCATTGCCACAAGATCGGGCACACGGAAAAGGACTGTTGGATTAAGCACGAAGATAAGCGTCCTCCGTGGCTCACCAAATCGGGAACGAAAGACCCCCGATCCAAAGTTGAAGAAACCACCAATCAAGCCTTAGCCTTCCCAGCCGTCGAGGAACAGACAGCCCACATCAGCGATGTCAATGATCCTTCCGACCCCGACGAAGTGATCACAGTCAGTCTCGGCGGTTCCGACATCGACTGCTCATATACGGCTGACGACGGCTTCATCGAGCCGGGACCCAGCTCTCAAGGGTCAATGGTGGGTACGCCCACCACTCCCACGCAAAACCGCGCTCACGCACCACACGCAGTAAAATATGCGAAAGGTGTGGAGAGAAGTACAGTGGGAAGTACACAGAACTCAGAGAATCATATCATCTTTGATGAGTCCGAAAGAGGCCAGAATTTTAACTTTGAGAATCATGTATTAGGATATGTAGGAAATGACGAACCAGTTCTCTATTACGACTGGATGGCGGACAGCGCTACCACATCTCACATTTGCATTCATCGCGATGCCTTTACAGACTATAACCCTATCCTCCCAAGCCAGGCAACCCCTATCCTCGGCGTCGGAGGTATAACTACTCACGCCAAAGGCCGAGGCACCGTTCTTGTACAGTCCCAATTCGAAGGACAATCCTATACTCTCACCCTTAAAGACGTCCTGCATATCCCTGATAATCGCCATAATCTGATCTCACTTGGTCGTTGGGCACGCTTCGGGGGCACATTCCGAGGTGGAGATCAGATCATTATGTCCACCAGAGATGGGAAACACATCGCCTCCGGTCCTTTGGTGTCAAATAACTTATACAGGATCAGACTCAAATATGTCCACCCTCCCCGTGATTCAACCTTCCAAACCACAAGGGGAGGCCACACTTGGGAGACTTGGCATCGTCGTTTCGGCCATATAAGTTACGATGGCTTAGAAAAGATGTACAAGTATAAGTTAGTCGACGGTTTTGACGTAGATTCACAATCTCCGAAACCAGATTGCGTCGCGTGTACCGAGGCAAAGCACTCTACACGGCCGTTTGGTCAGGCACGTGGCACACCCACGTCCCCCGGTGAACTCACACACATGGATTTATGGGGCAAATACGAAATCGCCTCCATCCACGGATCTTATTACTATATCTTGATGATAGATGATGCATCCAGATATGTAACCATACGGTTCATGAAGACCAAAGACCAGACAGCCCAGATCGTAAAAGATCACTTAACACACCTTACCGTACGAAATAAGAACCCTCAGTCTCTTCGCGTTGATCGTGGCACCGAATTCCTTAATGCAGATCTACAAAACTGGTGCCGGGAGCGGGGTATCGACATCCAGGCTACCGCCCCTTACTCACCTGCCCAAAATGGGGTTGCAGAACGTATGAACCACACCCTAGTCGAACTCGCTCGTGCCATGCTCACAGCAGCCAAACTCCCTGAGTTTCTTTGGGAACCTGCTGTCGAACACACTGCATACTTACGCAATCGTTCATTCACCGCTAGCTTACCAAACGTGACCCCATTCCAAAAATGGTTTGGACACAAACCAAACGTCGCACATATACGTGAGTTCGGTGCACCAGTATGGGTTCTCCTCCAAGGACCCAATATTCCGTGTAAAATGCTACCCAAATCTTCTCGGCGCGCATACGTTGGTTACGACGACGGCTCCCGGTCCGTAAAGTACTATACGGCCGAGACCCGCAAGATCCTCCTTTCGCGTAACTTTCAGCTTATCTCTCCACCCCCGCAACCTTCCCCACCTGAATCCATTACCATCAACAACCCCTTGTGTGAAGGGGAGGCACAGACGGATGGTCAGATAAGCACACAAGGAGACATAGGGCAGAAACGAAAAAGGGAAAACAATGACATCGACAACGATACACCACGCCGCACACGAGGCAAATGCATAGACTATAAGAAACTTGACGATCCATTCTCAGATAACGACGAGGATGAATCAGAGCCCGATCTACATCAGGCAAATGTAGCGGCACAAGAAGCCAAGATTAAGGGGCTCAAAGACGCCCAAAGTTCTTCAGAGTGGCCCGAATGGGAACGAGCGATCCAGAAAGAGTTGGATCAATTACGTGAGATGGGCACCTGGCAATTGGTTGACAAACCCGAGGGAGTCGTACCCATCGCTAATAAGTGGGTCTTCGCAAAAAAACGAGACAAAAGTGGCAATGTCATAAAGTACAAAGCCAGATTAGTCGCTAAAGGTTGTGCCCAAAGGCCTGGATACGACTATATCGAAACTCACTCGCCAGTTGTGCGTATGGAGAGCATACGGGCCATCCTCGCACTTGTGCCCTCACAAAAACTCCTTGTCCAACAAATGGACGTTAAAGGCGTGTACCTCAACGGGACACTCAAAGAACGCGTATACATGCGCCAACCAGAAGGTTACGACGACGGTACCGGCTGTGTATGTTTACTAATCAAAACTATATACGGTCTGAAACAGGCTGGACGCGAATGGAATATCGTTCTAGACACCATAATGAGGAAACATGGATACTCCCGCTTAAAATCGGACCCATGTGTCTACGTAAGGCGCAGAGGGAATCAATTAGCAATAGTAACAGTGTGGGTCGACGACCTCCTACTCTTCGCATCATCGCCCGAAGAAATGAAAAGAATGAAGGACAAGATCGATCAGGAGTGGGAGGTAATGGACTTGGGAGAACCATCGAAGATCGTAGGGATCGAAATCACCCTCAAAGATCATTCCATTACCATCTCTCAAAATAGCTATATCGAGGCGATCCTCCGCAGAGAAGGTCTCGATAGAGCTAACCCAGTTAGCACCCCACTAGACCCCAATGTTCCTCTAGAACCAAATCCCAACGGCAATGAAGGCGATAGGAGTAATCCATTCGCGAAATTGGTCGGGGAACTGCAATTCCTCGCTAACGCTACACGGCCGGACATCACATACGCAATAAACAGACTAGCGTCCTTCACCGCAAATCCGAGTTTACAACATAACATCGCATTGAAGAGGACTCTACGATACCTTTCAGGGACTAGAACACACGGCATAACATACACCGACATTGCAGATCATCCAAACATTTGTCATGGCTTCTCAGACGCCGCCCATGCCAACGCTGAAACACGCAAATCAGTGGCCAGATATGTATTCTTCGCAGCGAAGGGAGCAATCACTTGGCAGTCTAAGAAACAGACACTGACATCATTATCCTCCACGGAAGCTGAATATGTTGCGCTATCGGAGGCATCACGTGAAGCGTGCTGGCTAAGATCATTATATGGCAAACTTGGGTTCCCACAAACCCTACTGACATTGATACGATGCGATAATGAGGGCGCAATCGCAATTGCCAAGAACAGCGAATTTCACAAGCGCTCCAAGCACATTGATATCAAATGGCATTCCATCCAGGATTTAATCCGATTCAAAAAGGTCAACGTCGATAGTTGCAGAACCCAAGGACAAACAGCCGACATTATGACTAAAGCTCTAGGCCGACCCAAGCACATCCAACACACCACCGAAATGGGAATCGCGCCGGCTTGAAGGGGAGTGTTGAGGTCCGAGGCGACACACACATATGGTAAGGTCTCGGACCGGACCGGCAAACCGCCACGATACCATATTCGCATACGCTCCGTGTCTCATATTGGTAATCTCGCCGCTGTATATATGTCTTAGGTGAAAATATACCGGAGGTCGTCGTGTTCTCCCCCTCCATACACCTCTGAAATTAAGAGGTAATAGTGGGTACTGGTAGAGTGGTGTCTTCCTGAAGGGGACTAGATCCTTGAAGGGTTACTACGTGGTGTAATCCTCCAGCAACAAATTCTTCATGGGGCTGAGCAGATGAGGATGACATCTGCTCCTGTGGATTGGGTGTGGGTGTGGGTTTGTAATCCTTGTGTCCGAGGTTCTGTCTTCCTAGCCCAAGTCTTTGTCCCCTATGGGTCTGTAGTTCGTTTCCTTGTTGGTTGAGGATGTACCAAAAGGAGCTTCCGTTGCTTTGGATGTATTCTACTCGGGCTTCACGGTAGAGTCCTGAGTTCGCTCTAAGGATTGTGTACTATCCTGCGCCCTTGGTTGGTGTTGCTTGTTTCCAATATGCTCTGGTGAGTTCATCGTCGTCAATTGGACCGTATTCTTCTGGTCTGTTGGTGATGTACCTGGGGAGGTCTGTGTTACCTCTGAGGGGAACAAGGGATGGTGCCCCTGGACTGTTGCTGACATAGGGGACCTGGATTACTTGGTATGTGTCCAGGATGTCGAGTAATACTTCAAGCCTGCCAGCAGTGTGCCGTAGTGCAGACCTGTCTTATGTAAAGCTCCTGTGGGCTTCTGTGCTCGACCTGAGCCGTGTGGTGCATGCGGGCACGACTGACAGTGATAGGGATGATAACTGGCGACAAGAAGGAGTCTTGCCTAGATGAGAACCCCAAACAAGATTAGTGTTCCAAGGTCCAGTCCTAGGACTGCAAAAAGACTGCAACTGGACTGCAACTGCAACTG
>QFEY01000493.1:0-21110 GCA_003316435.1 Russula virescens | reverse complement strand
CGGACGTCGCACTCCGGTGCCTGCGCGCGCCATTGACGGAGGTCGCGTTGATCAGGGTGAAGGAGGGGGCGTCCTTCGACGCCATTCAGGCCGTCGTGGGAAAATATGTCGAGTACGCCAACAGGGAATCGACACCCCCCGTCGCCGCTGTGTGCGGCCCAGAAGTTGTGAATCCTGACAAGGAGCTGCTTCTCGTGATCGGATGGGGCTCCACAGAGGTAGATCTTCTGCACTCGGTTTTAAGGTTCGAGTAGTCGACTGACACGATGCCGGACACCTAGGACCAGAAGGCAGCTCGGGAATCCGACGAGGTGAAGGCGCTCGTCCAGGAGATGGTTAGTGTCGGGGAATTCGACTCGGAGGGGCGTAATACCATCTTCCAGGAGATCATTCAGTGATTTGCGTCGATTTATACGTGAAGTCTTTAGGAGTCTGATCGAATCCTTAGTACTGGTTATACTTCGCCTAAGTTTCAGGGCTTCCAGCGCATGATGCACCTTTAGAGAAGAGATATCTTTGTTGTAGTACACGATCGATCCCAGAGCCAGTTATCATACACCAGCGACAACCTGCAAGGGAAACCGAAAGCTGAAGCTTAGGTCCATATCTCAACGACTCGGATGACTCAGGAAGATATGCACAAAGGTAACGGCGTGGTATGGACTTGATCGAAACTTGATCCCCCAGTGAAAAATGCAAGGAATGGGGTTGATTGCAATCAGAGCTCATCAGGAAGACAAGGTGCCTCTTGATGATGCTTCTTGCTACTTCATATACTTATCCAATTTATTTCACTTGAAATCTCATCACTCAGGAGGCAGCCTTATTCTAAGTGAAATGAAGGAATTCAAGAGACTATTAAGTACTTCTCAAATACAAGGAAGGACATCAAGCATAACAAATGTCATCATTGTCATTTATATACACTGCAGCAATCTCAGGAGCATGTGGGTAAGCACAGCAGCTGTGGCATTTGGGGGTAAACTACTCACCTCAGGTGTTACAATCATGTTGTGGTATTGGCCTATGTAAACCTCATTTTTCATTTTTTGCCCTCTCTACTTAATTCAGACTGCTTACTGATACAATTACAGATACACTTACTGATATGAGTCCACATGACCATAGACAGGCTGTGACTCCTCACATGCCTTGGGGCTATGCCCTGTGACTTAGACTCTGAAGGAGTCATAATGAGTCTGACTCATACATTTCACTTCTGATCTGACTCATACTGTTCATATGTACCATAACAGGTTGACCCAATCCAGACACCTCTGTACTATATAAGTTGCACTGTAGAGTACCTTGTACCCTAAGCTTGACTTGGTTACTTTCCCAAATCCACCCAGTTCTCTTCATAGTGCAGAGTGAGGGGGATACTTCCTTTTCCTCATCTACACTACATTCTAGAGTATTAAAGGCCCTTCCTTCAAAGCACCCTTTAATACTAGTCAGACTTCATCTCTATCAGTCTCAGGCAACTGTTGAAGGCCTGTTCAGCTCTCTAAGTCTTTACTGCACTTGTGAGCAGTAACCAAATGGACTTGTTTGTTAACTTACAAGTCACATGTGCTGAGCCTAGGTACCAAGGGATAGCCCAGACCTTGGGAGTGTATCATTGTCTTTAGACAGAACACTCTCTTATGCTAGCAGGATCTCCAACTCAAGAACCCTTTAGGTCAAGTTGACCCTTAATGCCCTCAGGAGCATTACATCAGAAGCATGTGGGTAAGCACAGCAGCTGAGGGCATTGGAACAGACTACCTACAGTATATAAGAGAACAACTAAAGTTTCAGGTCCTGTATAGTGGAAACACTAACTTCATGTCAAATTTTTTGAGTTAGTTTTACGGCCCAACACTTTGTAAATAGATTCATTATACCCTGTTTCACAATAAATCTGAAATATTAGGAGAATCCACGCACTCTAACCCTAACCCTAAAAAAAGCGCTAAATTTGCGGTCGGAAACAGTGAATTTTACCCGAGCCGAGGAGCTGAACCAATTTGGGAGGCTGAGACGTAATGCCAGTGATCGGTCACTCCCTCGCTTAGCTCGCTCGGCTACTGCACAGCTGCTTAATATCAAGATCCCAATGCGATAGTCCTACAGAAACAGTTGCGCGCTGCATGTCCCTAGCCCCAATGGAGCATATTTACTTAGGAAAACATATGTCTGTGTGAATAGGTAATACTCTCCTATGATCCCTGCTTCAGGATGGTCGCTTTTGCAATGCGCTCCTCTTCGGCTGCATCAAGATCCCTCTGTGATACTGATCTATGTGATTTGTACTTTTTGACAGCATATTCAGCTGCGATCCCTGTAGCACTGAGTGAGTAAACACTAATATAACGTTCTGCACAACAAAAGAAGCGTCGGATTGTGATGAGTGGACAAGCATCAAGGGATTCTGGGACCAGGAACTTTGCTCACTCCCAATTTCCATTGGAGTTCTCACAGAAGTAACGCTTTGACCATCCCCACCAGTATTCAATTGGATTGAGCTCCGGATGGAACTTTGGGAGGAGATGGAAGACATCACTGTCATTGCTGCCCCCTTCAACAGCCTAAGAAATAATCAATATCGATAAGAGATCTGAGGATTGCACAGTATCTATCATACAAGTTGAATCAGGCATTTCTCTGATCGGAAATCATCCTGCATTGAAAGCAGTCGCCGCAAGCAGCAGTTCTCTGGGAGATTGGCTTTTGATTCTAATTCTGATTCTGATTCTGATTCCTTGGAATCAATCTTCTTGGCATCGGCTTGATCAACCTTGACTTTGCGCACGCGCTGTGCTTTACATTGCATGCAGTCTCCAACTAAGGGTTTCCCATTGGGATTGGTCACATATCCTCACTCCTCAGCAATTGTGCACATTCCCTTGGGCAACCCTTCAAGCTTCTTGAGTGGATGGTCATCTGTGAGACCACTAGGATAATTGGGGAACTGGAGTTGTCCCCCATGACCAAATGGGTTATTGTGTGGGATAATCGTATTACGCATGCAGGGCTGCTTCCCACCAGGGCCCACATTCAATTTGGATGTGTAAAGGGCATCATCAGCCATTGAATCATGGCATGACGAATTGTCAAAGACCCAATGGCAGACACAGTTGGGGAATAGGCGGATTGCAATGCGTTTAGTGACCCTAATCTAGATATTCATACAAGCATAAATTGATTGCATCTGATCTGTCCAGATATCTGCCCACCTGCGCAAGCATCTGATGCTTATTCCAGAAGGAATCACCGCCTCCTTTTGAAGTAGGATATATTATAACGCATGAATCTGTCACCTCCAGGCATTCCAAAGGTGGAAGCTTTGCATTTGCCTCCACCATTTCTGGAGGCAATGCAAGGTTCCCAAATCGCTCGCACACAAATGATGAGACCATGATAAGCTGCCCATGGCCCTTTTTCTTCATCACCTGCTCCTCAGACTTGAGCCAGTAGCCTTTGTTTTGGAAATCATTTGAATGGTAAGCGCTTTCATCCTGGTAGATCCATATGTGCTCCTTATCTCCATTGGACAGATCTGGTAGTATCTCCCCCATATCATCACCATCATATGTTGCATGCATCCTAAAATGATGGATGATCTGGACATAGGAGGAGCACACAAGGACCTACAGTGTAGTATCTTTCAATTCCTTGATATATTCCTTTCTCCTTTTCACCACATCCTTATGCTCATGGCCATCGTAATAGATCCCTTTTGCCTGACGCTTTTGGCGATATCCCATTGAGATAAGGCACTCACAAGCCCAGGTCAGGCCTACTCTGGCCTTCTTCTCATTCAGGGAAGGCAGGATATGCGTATTTACTTGCTCTTGAAGCATCTTGGGTGAGATCTGGCATAGATCGGACTAGATCAGTGAGTGATCCCAATCAAAAGGATACTGATCCTTGCCTTCCCTGCAGAGATCGTCCGCAGATATCTCCGTATGCCAATCTGCAACTCCCCAACTGTCATCAGCCCTGATTGTGGTCGCTTCCCCTGCTGGCTGGCTTCCAGGATCCCTTGGGCCTCAAAGAATCTTGCCTGTGAGCAGATTCGTCTGGCAAATGCAGGGCCTCGCTGTCTGTTGCTTGCAACACGCAAAGCGGCCTTCCCTTGTCCATATCTTGGCACCCAGCGATAGAAATCGACAAGAGCTGCAAATAGGCTCTCATCGCGGTAGATACCCAAGCTTCTGGCCGATCGGAGGCCTTCTTGTGCCAGTTCTTTGAGTTGGGCCAACGATTTCAAAGGCACATTGTCATCCAGTGGATCCATGACCCACTCAGACACTACATCCGTTTCTTCAGTGATCTTTAGGGCTTCTAATGCGATCTCGATGGCTTTGATGTCGCCCAGGGTATCAGAACCAGCACTATCACTTGCCTGGTCCTCCTCAGAGCCGGAGATCTCTATGATCTCTATAGTCTCTGTGATCTCTTTGATCTCTTCGCTCTCCTCACTCTCCTCATGTTCTTCAGCACTCTGTGGCTCGCTTGTGGTCATATCTTCAATGGTGCTTTGCCATTCGATGTCATCATCTTGATCAGCATCTGTGCATGAGTGATTCCCCTCCTGATCCTCCTGATCCCCCCGACCCTCCCTGTCCTCTTGTCTCTGCTGGGGCCTTGCAGAGAAGAATGAAGTGATAGGCGTCTGGGTGAGTCCATCATTGTGCCGCATCTGTGATTCAGCTGATTTCAGTTGACGGATGACTCTGGCTGAGTCAAGACTTTCTCCATCTGCAGCAGCAGATTCTCGTATCTTCTGCTTTTTATTTTGCACACTGCGCTTCGAGAGGCCTCCAGTGAAGTATGGCCCATGCTTCCTTCCCTTCCGATTGTCGATCTGACCATCGATGCGATGCTCAACAGACTGGATCTGTGAGCTGCACTTCCGCTTGTGCATTTCCACTTGCTGCTGGCGCTGCACCTCCTTCTCAGCACTGCACACAGCCCTATACCTCTGGATCTGTTCATCAATGGTGAGTGGTGATGGTAAAAGACTCCATTCGTTATCTGATGTTTCATCCTTATCGCTGGGCATTGGATCTTCATTTGCGGCTGATTCCTGTGTATGTGCATCATCAAACTCGATTGGTGGAGATTGGGGACGATTGGGGAGATCCTGGGGGACATTTGTGTTTGCATATCTCCCAGATACATCTCTGGGGAGATTGGATTTGTTTCAACGGCGAGGCATTGGTATACACGCCTCCATGCCTCCCCTCCTGCACGTTATCTCGCTAACTGCTTAGACGCCCAATAGGCGCTGATTATCTAATCAGAAAAGCGCAAAATCTGCGCTGGAACGATGAATTTTAGAAAAATAAAAAAGTGCTCCAATAGTTTTATTTGTACCCCTATGTATGTTCTAAATATGCAATAACATGGCATTTAAGTGTGATATGAAAGCACTATTAACCTTCGAAGTTTGACCCTGTGACGCTTGTCACGAAGTTAGCAATCGCACCATACTGGTATGAAACAAATGTCAAGAACTAAGCTAAAGTGTCCTAAACTGTAAGCTAGTGTCTGGCAGGAATTTTGGCAGATCTACAGATCTGTGCTCACATTTAACAATCATAGTGAAACATCTCAAAAAGTATGCAAGATGTGCCATCAAGTTGCATGAAGACCAGGGGGACCATGCTGTAGCAATGTGTAATGACCCTATTTTTCATTTTTCTATGCTTACCCATTTTCTGCTTATGTTGTATACTAGTAGTGGTGGAGGCCTTTCTTATGTGACTCATACCTAGGATTGGTACTAACAGTTGTGGCACATGTGACTCAGACTCATACCTACAGTATGCTTTGACTCAGTACTGTAGGTCTATTTATAGGGGACCCTCTAGGTATATAAGATGCCCAGTAGCTAGCATCAGGCAGAAGTCCAATTACTTTTCTGGTAATTTTCATTAATTTCCTGTACAGCAAGTAAATGTTTGACAAGTAGTCAACTACTTGCCAAAATACATATCATTTACTTGCACATTACTTGCCAACTTATTAATTTGTGGGAGGGGATGTTTGAGGGAAAGCACAATGCACATAAGGGTACACTTGGCTAGTTGGATTGCATTGACATGATAAGCAGAAGGAATATACTAAGTACTTGTCTGGAATATGTGTCCCATTTCCTGGCCATACTACTTTTTAAGTGTATTTTTGGATGTACTTTTGAGAACTGCTCAGGAGCTAGTCTGGCAAGTAGATGATATGTATTTTTGGTATTTTTTATGAGAAATTGCAAAAATCACAAAAAAAAAAAGAAAAGTAGTTGGATGTCTGCCTGATGTACTATGTACCTTAAGTCTGACTTGGCTTGTATTGCAATCTAGTCCCCTGTACTTTTAGTCTTTTTGGCAGCCAGTTCTTACCCACCTGCCATTCAGACTCAGACTTAGGACTGCAAACCTGAAGATCTTTCACTACCTCAAGATCTACTTCATCTTCTTAGGATACCTCATTTACCTTAAAGGTGCACACTGCCCTCACAAGGTTGGTCACAAGTCTAGAGGAGTCAAGGCAGCCTCATTTGTGATTGTTAGGGGAAGACACCCCATATCAAGATAGAACTTGAACCAGACAACCCATGAACTTGTCTGTGGACTCTAAGAAAGAGTCAGAGCTCCAGAACAACCTCAGAAATCCTCTCCTTGCTTAAGTTAAGCCTTAATGCTCTTGCAAGCATTGCACAATGGGTCTCAAGCTGAGACCACACAGTAAGTTTGAAAAGAATGGAAAAGAGTGGGGATAAGAATAAAGAACAGGGCCAAGTTAGAATTACCCCAAGTAGTAGTAATACTAGTATGAGGCTGTACCAACTGTAGTCTGTAGTCCACAGATACATAGCATAAGTAACAGTAATCAAGGCAGTGCATACCAGTACAGTACTAGAACACGGTCATGGGTAAGAGAGAAAGTACAGAAGGCAGGCCATATGGTAAGCAAGACAGAGTAAGCAAGAAAACCAGTCTGCTAGTCCCAAAATGCATAGTAAAAGAGCAGTTATCTGAGAGAATGTTCAAGGATAAAATCTGTAATCTGAGATATAGAATATATCAAGGATGAAGACTGCTCCCTGAGTGCACTATGTATATCAGAAGTGGTGTACTGAGAACAGGCCATATCTAATGCCTCATTATAGGGTGGCCTAGATGATGAAGCATATAAAAGGCAGGCATGTTCTAGAATTAGAATGGTCACTATGTTCTGTGTTAGAAACCAGAGAGGCTGACAGAAGAGATGTACCAATCATTGTGTGATATACATCACCACTAGATATAGATAAGGGTGGCTGAAGGCACATTAGCAAAGTTAAAAGAACTGCATTATGATAACCATACATTGGCCAGAAATGATCTCAATATTGAGATGATGGTCTACAGTGTGCAGAAAGAAAAACATGAGAAGACAAAGAGAAATAGAGCACAAGAGAAGAACCTACATTCTGAAAAATTAAGGCAGGGGTTAGAAACACAGATCAGTAGGCTCAAATTAGGGAAGTGAAGGGTACTTACATACTTCATAGCACAAAGGGAGAAATAGGTCAGATACTGAAAGAAAGAAAGGTGAAAGTCACTGACTCGCTATTAAGGGCATTGGGAGTAACAGGTTAGAACAACAAGACAAGACAAGACAAGACAAGACAGTAGGGGCACTCACTTCCTGTCAAGGAGAGAGTGTGGTGAGTTAGGATGGCAGTAGAAAGTAAGAGAGCAAGATGCACTCACCAACTGTTCAGGGTATCAGAATAGACAAGTCAGGACAGCAATAGAATGTGAGACAGCAAGAAGCACTTGCAGACTGTCAAGGAAATAAGGAGGAACAGGTTAGGACAATATTAAAAGGCAAGAAAGTGAGGTGCACTCACTTCCTATGAAGGGCATTGGGAGGACATGTCAGGACAGCAATGGAAAGCAAGGGTGCATAGTGCACTTACCCTCTGTGGAGGGCATCAGGAAGGACAAGTTGGGATACCAAGAGAAAGTGAGAGAGTAAGATGTACTTACAAACTGTCAAGGACATTAGGAGGGACAAGTCAGAACAACAATGAAAAGTAAGAGAGCAAGGCACACTGACCAACTGTCAAGGGGCATTGGGAGGAACAAGTCAGAAGAGCAATAAAAAGCAAGAGAGCAAGATGAGCTCACAAACTGTTGAGGGGATTGGGAAGGACAAGTCAGAACAGTAATAAAGAGTGAGAGAGTGAGGCACACTCACAAACTGTAGAGGGCATTAAGAGAAACAACTCAGGATAGCAATAGAAAACACAAGAGTGAGGTGCACTCACTCTCTGTTAAGGGTATTGGAGGGAGCAAGTCAGAACAGCAATAGAAAGTGAGAGAGTGAGGTGCACCCACTCTCTGTTGAGAGTATTGGGAGGGACAAGTCAGGGCAGCAATAGAAAGCAAGAGGGTGAGGCACACTCACTTTCTTCTGTCCAAGTCAAGGGCATTCAGAGGAGCAAGTCAGGACAGAAATTGAGAGAAATTGAGCAAGGCACACCCACAGACTGTCAAGGGTATTAGGAAGGACAAGTTAGGACAGCAATAGAATGCAAGAGAGCAAGGTGTACTCACAAACTATCAAGGGGATCAAAAGGGATAAGTTAGGATGGCAATAGAAAGTGAGAGAGCAAGGTGCACTTACCAACTGTGAAGGGTATTGGAGGGGACAGGTCATAACAGGAATAGAATGTGTGTGTGTGAGGCACACTCACTTCCTGCCAAGGGCATTGGGAGAGACAAGTCAGAATAGCAATAGAATGCAAGAGAGCAAGGTACACTCACACCCTGTCAAGGGCATGGGGAGGGACAAGTCAGGACATTGTAGAAAGCAAGAGTGCAAGGCACACTCACTCTCTGTCAAGAGCATTGGGAGGGACAAATCAGGATGGCAATAGAAAGTGAGAGAGCAAGGCACACTCACCAACTGTCAAGGGCATCAGGAGAGACAAGTCAGGATAGCAATAGAAGGTGAGAGAGTAAAGTGCACCCACAGACTGTTGAGGGGATTGGGAGGGACAAGTCAGGACAGCAATAGAATGCAAGAGAGCAAGGTACATGGCACTCACTCTCTGTCAAGCACACCAAGAGAGACAGGTTAGGATAGTAAGAGAAAGCAAGAGAGTAAGGTGCACTTACTCTCTGTTAAGGGCATCAGGAGGGACAGGCCAGGACACCAATAGAAAACCAGAAAGCAAGGTGCACTCACAAACTGTTGAGGGGATTGGGAGAGCCATTGAGGACAGTAATAGAAAGCAAGAGAGCAAGGCACACTCACAAGCTTTCAAGGGTGTCAGGAGGGCCACATTAGAACATCAATAGAAAGCAAGAGAATCAGGTGGACCCACCAACTATCAACAGGATTGGGAGGGACAAGTCAGGACAGAAATAGCAAGCAAGGGAGTGAGATGCTCACAGACTTTTAAGAGCATCAGGAGGGACAAGTCAGAACAGCAATAGAAGGCAAGAAAGCAAGGCACACTCACAAACTGTCAAGGGCACCAGGAGGGACAACTCAAGACAGCAATATAAAGCAAGAGAGCCAGGTGTACACACCAACTGTCAAGAGCATGGGGAGGACCAAGTCAGGACAGTAATAGAAAGTGAGAGAGCTCAGTGCACCTACAGACTGTTGATGGTATCAAGAGGGGTAAGTCAGGATAGCAATAGAAAGGAAGAGAGAGGTACACTCACAGACTGTTAAGGGTATCAGGAGGGACAAGTCAGGATAGCAAGAGAAAGCAAGAGAATGAGGCACACTCACTCTCTGTTGAGGGCAGGGAGACAAGTCAGGACAGCAATAGAAAGCAAGAGAGTGAGGCACACTTACTCTCTGTTGAAGGCATTGGGGGGACAAGTCAGAACAGCAATAGAAAGCAAGAGAGTGAGACACACTCACCCTCTGTTGAGGGCATTGGGAGGGACAAGTCAGGGCAGCAATATAAAGCAAGAGAGCAAGGCACACTCACAGACTGTGGAAGGCATCAGGGGTGACAAGTCAGGACAGCAATAGAAAATGAGAGAGCAAGGTGCATGTACTCTCTGCCAGGAGCATCAGGAGGGACAAATCAGGACAGCAATAGAAAGCAAAAGAGCAAGGCACACCCACAAACTGTCAAGGGCACCAGGGAGACCAAGTCAGGACAGTAAAAGGAAGTGAGAGAGGAGGCATGCTCACTAACTGTCAAGGGCATTGGGAGAGACAAGTCAGGACAGCAATAGAAAGCAAGAGAGTTAAGCACACTCACTTCCTATCAAGGGCATTGGGAGGGCCAAGTCAGAGCAGCAATAGAAAGTGAGAGAGACAGGCTCACTCACTCTCTGTCAAGGGCATTGGGGGGGGGGACAAGTCAGAACAGCAATAGAGAGTGAGAGAGCAAGGTACACTCACAAACTGCTGAGGGCATCAGAAGGGACAAGTTAGGGTATGAGTAGAAAGCTAGGTGCACTCACAAACTGTTGAGGGCATTGAGGAACTAGTCAGGACAGCACTAGAAAGTGAGAGAGTGAGGTGCACTCACTCTCTGTTGAGGAGATAGGGAAGGGCAAATCATCACAGCAATAGAAAGTGAGAGAGCAAGGCACACTCACCCTCTACCAGAGACATCAGGAAGGACAAGTTAGGACAGCAATAGAAAGTGGGAGAGAGCAAGGGACACTCCCAAACTGTACAGAACATTGGGAGACAAGTCAGGACAGAAATAAAAAGTACAAGAGCTAGGCACACTCACTTTCTGTTGAGGACATCGGGAGGAAACAGTCAGGACAGCAATAGGAAGCCAGAGAGTGAGGCATACTCACGAACTGTTGGGGGCATTGGGAGGGACAAGTCAGGAGAGCAATAGAAAGTCAGAGAACAAGGTGCACTCACCTCCTGTCGAGGAAATCAGGAGGGACAAGTCAGGACATCAATAGAAAGCAAGAGAGCAAGGCACACCCACAAACTATTGAAAGCATCAGGAGGGACAGGACAACAATAGAAAGTGAGAGAGCAAGGCACACTCACGGACTGTTGAGGGTATCAGGAGGGCCAAGTGAGGACAGCAAAAGAGAGCAAGGTGCACTCACCAACTGTTGAGGACATAGGGAGGAACAAGTCAGGGCAGCAAGAGAAAGTGAGAGAGCGAGGTACACTCACGAACTGTCGAGTTCATCGAGAGAGATAAGTCTCGACGACAATAGAAAGCGAGAGTGTGAGGCACACTCACTTCCTGTCAAGGGTATCAAGAGGGCCAATCAGGACAGGAATAGAAAGCGAGAGTGTGAGGCGCACTCACTTCCTGTCAAATGCATCAGAAAAGACAAAGTCAGGATACTAAGAGAAAGCGATTGAGCGTGGGGCACTCACTTCCTGTCAAGCACATAGGGAAGGAAAGGTCAGGGCATCAGGAGAGAGCGAGAGAGCGAGAGGCACTCACTTCCTGATATCGGGAGGGACAAGTCAGGACATCACAAGCAAGTGAGAGGACGACTTGACTTACTTCCTGTCAAGTGCAGATGGGAAGGACTTTAGGACACAGAAAGAAAGCGGGGAGGCGAGGGACACTCACCCTCTGTGGAAAGCATCGGGAGGCACACATCAGGACACCGAAGGAAAGGAAGAGCACGAGTAGCACTTACAGACTGTCAAGCACGTGAGGAGGGACCAAAGTCAAGACATTAACAGATAGCGAGAGAGGGGGGTGCTGACTGGCTATCGAGTGCAGAGGAAAGCACAATCAAGATGCCAAAAGAAAGCGAGCGTGCGGTATGAACATAAAATGGAATTCAGGATATAGGAAGCGAGCAAGACAGACTGACATAATGCTAGGTGATGACCTTCTTTCAACAAGAGGCAATTCAGAATACAATCTGACAACTTACCCACAGCGATGGAAATGCCTGAACGCATTGTCCTATTACCTCCTCTGTACTCCTATGCCTTCGTTCAGACGCAGAATGGGCCCTATAATGTGACTATGCTCCCCTCATTCTCATCCCATCACATATAACAAACTTACCATTTAATAGCTTGTTTTATGTTCAGCTGCAGATTATGCTTCTGTACAGCCAACAGCATGATGGCAACGACGTCGCCAGAGAGCGCATTTGCAGTCATCTCGAGAAGATCAGTAACTGGTTGACCATGCTTGTGCATTCCTACAGGACTGAGATCAGCACAGCGTTGATGGTTGAGGACAAATTTCTCACTTTCCAAACGTACGAATGGCAGATTTGTCCTAAGGCCAGCTAGATAATGTCGCCGGAATACGCTTTCCACTTCGTCTTCAAGATTCTTTCTTGGATCATGACCCGAATCCTCCAGCTTGATCCAGATGTCGCGTTTGAATTGGTCATACTTTGTGAATACTGCTATTACAGGGACTTGAATAATTCCGCACGTCAATATCAGTTCATGACCTCGCACGTCGACATACCGTTCTTATCTGGGCAAATATCCTCAAAATACTTTAGATCTAGCGAGGGTCGAGAGTTGTCCGTTGGAATGCAGTACCTGACAAGCAGATCGTCTGAATGTGATCATGTATACCCATTAGAACAAACCATATTGCATGCAATCTATTTTCCAATAGCGTCTCGCGCGACCTACGGCGGACAAAGTCCTGCACGATCTTCAGCTCGTCTTCAGCGCCAGCTTCGAATCCGCAAGAGTCATGGAAAACATAACCGCGATGATTTTTGAAGACGAGCTCATCCTCAATGTCGTGATCGCCACGCTGCCGCAAGTAAGACCCTCATAATCAGCGGTCATCCAGAACAATAAATATGCCCAACCTCAATCGTAGAGCCAAGTTGATGAGCCTGGCTAGACGATGAGATTGAGAGGGTCGTTAGAAACAAGAATATACCTGTTGCCCACGCCTGTAGATCTCAGGATTCTCTGTAGTGTCGCACACTCTTTGCAGGATTGATGTCTTCCCTGCATTTGCTCTTCCAATAACAAGGACTCGAAACATGACATTTCAGACTCGGGGGAGGCTCTGCTGGACTTGGGGAAGACTCTGCTGGACCCGGGAAGGACTCTTCTCCGCAGCCATAGCACCAAAGCGTTACAAGAAGCTTTGTGAAGGGGTTGACACGATGGCCAAGGACAGATAAGCCGAGTCCACGTATCCTCAACTTTATGAGTTGATTATTTAGTCTAATAAATTGACAAATAAGCCTTGTCTTTATATGCTGGATTATTTTAAGTATGATTACCCAAATAAGTAAAAATGGGTCAGTTATGGGAGAACTCCTGACAAATATAAACTAAATTGTTTACCTTAGCGGGTAAATTAAAATTTGCCGGCACACTGGCAAGGGTGGATCAGTCCAACAAGCTTTTCCTTGGCTGTGTTACCTCTCCAGCTTATGCTGATTGCACAGATCTTTATCCAGTGTCCGCCCCTCCTCTCCCGTGGAGAAAGGCTTGAAAACGTGGGAAATAATATTGTAGAACAATGTGGCATGGCAGCATGCCGTGGCTGGGATTCCTTCACCCATTTATCGCAGTGCAGATACTGTATCTTTCTGGGGACCATTTCCCGCATCCTTTTGTATATGTGCTGGGAAAGCTCACTGGGGTAAGTGCAGCAGAGATGTTGCCGGCACTGCACAATTGTCAAGTTCACATTCAGAAGGACATGAGGTTTTGAAATTACTGCCTTTTTCAGGCAACTTGTCGTTTGCGGGAAAAAAGAAAAAAAAAAATTGTATGCATTCTTTCTGTAATATCTCCTCAACAAACCACCGGAATTTCAAAAAAGCTGCACCTTTCAACTCACTGGAATGCAGTGATCATGATTTTCATTGACCGGAAGGCATACAATTAAGAGAGATGTGACTTAGCAGCGGCGGCCCTAAAGGGTCAGCACAGATGGTTGAAGAGGGAACGAGTGAGCGAGGGAGTCGAGGACCTTGGCAGAGGGCGAGACGAGTGGAGTGAGGGATGTAGAGGTCAGGCAGGAGGCACACGAGAGGGGGCGACGTCCGAGTCAATCAGAATATCATTCAGCTTTGCGCACATCGCGCTTATATAGGCCACAAGTTAACAGGGCCTCGGAGCGTTATTAAACGACTCTCGGGCATTGAAAATGAAAGGGTAAGTAATCGCGCAAGTGAGTTACGCACGATATGAGTCCAATGTTGTGTCCATAAGGTCGTCGCGATGGAGAGAAAATGTAGGCGCCCTGAATGTTCAGTTTCAGGGCGCACTGACCGTCCGACAGCGTGGGTACCTCGTGTTTTCGTAGGTCACCTGCTTCCGCCATGTAGCTTAGATAATCGGTCAGTAATTAGATGGAATGAAACAAAACGAGCCCATAGGGCGATAAGAAAGTGAAACAAATGGCCATGGGTCCGCACCCATGCAGACCCTGATTCCTTCCCGCACCTGAGACCAGCGTTGAGCGCGGCCTTGTCCAAATCCTACTCGTTGGCGCGAGCGTGGCTTGAGCGCCCCTTCTCCTCGTCCGCCTGAGTTGACCCTGCATCTCCGTTCTCCTCGGATTTCATCACTCCCCCGCAGGGGCGACTCAGCCCAAGCCCGAGCCTGTGACAGGCGACCTTCCAGCGCGGCAGCGCCTTCGTGAGAATGTCCGCCGTCATGTCATCGGTGGGGCAGTATAGCATGTCGATCATCCCCTGCGACACTACATCATGGATGAAATGGTAACGGATGTCGATGTGCTTGGTCCTAGCGTGATAGTTGTCGTCCGTGGCGAGATGTAAGGCAGCCTGGTTATCACAGAGCAGCGTGGTTGATTGCGAGATTGAGTTGGGAAAGAGTTCACCTATTAGGCGACGCAGCCATATGCATTCTTTTGCAGCGTGCGTCGCCGCCACGTATTCTGCCTCCGCAGTGGAGAGTGTCACCAGCTCCTGCTTCCTCGAGCTCCAAGAGACTGCGCCGCCGTCGATCATGAACGCGTAGCCAGAGATGGCTCGGCGGTGGTCCTGTGATGCTCCGTCTGCGTCAGTATAACCCTCAAGGTCATGCCTCTCTCCCCCGTAGGTGAGTGCGAGTTCACGTGTGCCCGAAAGGTAGCGGAACACCCTCTTTACTGCCTCCCAATGCGCCTCCCCCGGGTTCTCCAAGAACTGCGACAGCGTTGACACGGCGTATGTGATGTCCGGCCGTGTAGCAACCGACACATACATCAGGCTTCCCACGGCCTCTCGGTAAGGGATCTTGCGCATATGATCGGCGTCGGCAGCCGTAGCCGGTGAATCCGCCTTGCCATACACGGCCGATGGCACCATGGGTGTGCTATATGCCTTGGCGTCAGAGAGAGAGAATCGAGACAGTATGGACTCAATGTAGTTGGTTTGGGAGAGTGAGATGGTTCTGGCTTCACGATCGCGAGTGACTTTGATGCCTAGGAGCCAGCTGATGGGGCCGAGGTCGGTGAGAGCGTAGCGTTCGTTTAGTTTGCGCTTGTAGAGGTGGATGAGTTTGGGGCAGCTGCCGGTCATGGCGCAGTCGTCGATGTGCACAGGGACAATGAGAATGTGCTCCCTGATAAAGGCGTAAAAGACACCCGGGTCTGCGCTGCTAACGACGAAGCCAAGGGCAATGAGTATGGCCTTCAGTGCCTCGTACCATTTGTGTCCGGCCTGCTTCAACCCATACAGTGCCTTCAACAGCCTCTTCACCATCTCAACCTCCGTCTCGTAGCCCGGTGGCTCTTGCATATAAATCTCTTCATCCTCTCCGAGTTCGCCGTTGAGAAACGCTGAGTTGAAGTCGAATGACTCTATCTCCCAGTCGAGGCGCGCAGCCATGGCGAGTATGGCACGGAAGCTTTGCAGCTTGGCTACGGGGGAATAAGTGTCGAAGTAGTCCACACCTGGTACCTGTGTGTAGCCCTTAGCCACCAGCCACGCCTTGTACTTGTCTATGCTCCCGTCCGCTTTGCGTTTGAGGCGAAAGACCCACTTGCACCCTACTACATTCTTCCCCTTTGGCCGGCGTACTGTTTTCCAGGTCTTGGCATCCTCGAGTGACTGAATCTCGTGGTCCATGGCCTCCTTCCAGCGCGGCCAGTCGGGGCGTGACTTGGCCTCATCGACGGACTTCGGATCTCCGGCAGCCTCTTGGATAGCGGTGGCTATGACGTCGTTGAGACCAGCAAGGAATGTGCACTCGCCAGAACCTGAATCTGCGTCAGCAGGTGTGTCTGTAAGCGAGATGTGGTATGGGTGAAATCCTTTGTAGCCTTGTCCCGATCCGTCCACCGATCCTTCTCCAGAGATGAGTTGTTTGATCCGCGCTGATGGCTTGCGTGCCCTTGTCGACTGCCTGGTGGCGTCTGCCGGCAGTGCTGGCTTCTTCGGTGCTGCGGGCAGTTGAGCACTCGATCTGCCTCTACGGGGCGGCGTCAGTGACGGCTCGCGCTCTTCCTCCTCCTCCTCCAGCTCCTCTTCTCCACTGCTGGTTGCCGGCGGCGGTTGAGGAGTTGAGTAGACAGTTGCAGGAGTGGAGGTCCTTGCAACAGGCGTCATGTGTGGCGTCACATGAGTTGGTTGGGCCGTTGGCGTTGACTGAGCAGGTTGGGGGGTAGTCTGCGAGGCGGAGATGGGTGAGCGCGAAGGGAAAGTGACTGAGTTGATAGTGATAAGCTTTATGTCCCTTTCGATGGACACTTTGCCTTTGTCTTCCCAATAGATTCTGTGGGCGTGAGTGCTCTCGTCGTCATACCCAACCCATCGTCCAATCATGGCTCGCGAGTCCAGCTTGGTGCCATCCGAGTTCCGTACCCATACCCGTTGTCCCCACTCAGGAATACCTGCGAGGTTCGGCTTTCGCCCAGTCAGACGCTCATGAGGGGTCGTGGCGTTACCAAGTGCGCGTGTGATCGTCCGGTTCTTCACCCATGTTGTGAATAGAAGTGCCTCGGCCCAGAGTGTCTTGGGCAGCCCCGCGTGTGAGAGAAGAGAGCGCACGCGTTCGACCAGGCGACGGTTTAACGCCTCGGCCACACCGTTGTGTTGCGGGGTGTCGCGGGTAGTGAGCCGACACTCCGTGCCTTGTTCACGCAGGAAAGCCGTGAATTCCGTACTGAGAAACTCCCCTCCTCAGTCTGTGCGCAGGCGTTTGATGCGAGTGCCGCGCTGAGTTTCGGCTCACGCAGCGAAGGTTTTATAAGCGGTGAATGTTTGGTCCTTCGTGCGGAGAACGGTCAGACGTGTATAGCAAGAGAAATCGTCGGTGAACGTAACATAGTATCTCCTGCCCCCGAGGGAGGGTACAGGAGATGGACCCCATAAGTCCGCGTGCACCTCAGTGCCAAATGCACTCGCAAGCGCTGCCTCGCGCTCCTTCCGGATGGGCTTCCGAGTGAGTTTTCCCTGTTCGCAGGTGTCGCAGATGATGACCGATCCATCGTCGATAAGTTGAATGCCCTCGACGGCGCCGTTGCATAAGAGAGTCCGGAGTGCGTCCGGTGAGACATGCGCGAGTCTGCGGTGCAGCGCGGCCAGTTCCACGCGCTCCAGCGGTTCTGCAGCCATGTAGACTCGTTCGACCTTGTAGAGGCCGTTGGTGCTGGCAGGTATGATTCCGATAGTGTTGCCGCTTCGGTTTCGGATCTTGCAGGAGTCGCCTTCGAATGCGACAGTGAATCCGGCCTTCGCGATGCGGCTGACTGACACTATGGTAACGCCCATGTCAGGGGCGTGCAGGGCGTCTTTGAGAATGATAGGAGTGGAAAACTTCCCATTCGGGACCTCGATCTTGAGGTCCCCGGTTCCGATCGCATAAAACACCCGCTTGTCGGCGGTAGTGATCACTCGCGGCGGGATTGCCTGGTAAGTGACGAACCGGCTCCTGAATGGGGACATGTGGCGGGACGCGCCGGAGTCGTACAACTCGCTCTCGGTCTTCCTTGTCGCCTCCGTTCGTGCCGCGGTGGTCCCTGCTGTGGCGGAGTGAGTGGCATCCGCGGTACTGGTCTCCAGCTCCTCGATGGCGGCCCATGCTTCGATCTGCTTGTGGTCCGCTGTGGCTGCTGTGGTACTGTCGTTACCTCCCCGCTTCAGTCCTTGCCCTTCCTTTCCGCCGCCCTTCGCCCAGCAGTCAGCCTTCGCGTGGCCTCGCTTTCGGCAGTTTGTGCAGCGCTTGGGCTTGTCCTTGCCTTTCTCCTTGTCTTTGTCTTTGTCGTCCTTCTTGGTGTCGGCGGATAGGGCCTCGTCCTTGGTGTCCTTCTTCTTGGTCTTGATCGCACGTCGCTCTGACTCGTCGAGGATGTACTGTTCGAATATCTCCGCGGTGAGGTCCTTCGCGCCGAGCCTCGCGCTGGCGCTGATGGCGACGCAAGCTTGCTCGTACGATGTCGGGAGTGAAGCGAGAAGAGTGTCGAGGTAGTCCGTGTCTGTGACGGTCTTCCCCATGGCGGCGAGCTGTTCTCGGAGGTTAGCGAGCTCCTCAAAGTGACTGCGTACGCTTTTGTTCTCCTCGCATCTCTTGTTGCGGAAGCGGCGCATGAGATCGGCGACCAGTGCCTTGGACCTGTCCTCGTACGCCGTCTTGAGTGTGTCATAGATTGCCTTGACTGTGGTCTGGGACTTGATCTTGTTGAATGCTGAGTCCGGTATACTGTTACCTATCATCGTCCTGACTTGTCCTTCCTCCTTTGCCCATCTGTCGTCAGCAGAGACGCCTCCTACCGCGCCAGCAGTTGTGTATGTTGTGGGTACAGTGTCCGACTGGATGTGCTCGTGCAGGCGTCCAGAGTCTAGTGCCCAGTGGAGCCTGTCGCGGTAAGTGACCCAGTTGGCGCCGTCGGCCGAGAGCTTGGGCAGAATGGTCTTCTGATCTTCACCTTGCATTGTTTGTGTCATTCGCTTTTGTGCTTCGGGGTGTGTGTGCTGATTAGTCGATTAGGGCAGGGCCCATAACCTTAAGAGAGATGTGACTTAGCAGCGGCGGCCCTAAAGGGTCAGCACAGATGGTTGAAGAGGGAACGAGTGAGCGAGGGAGTCGAGGACCTTGGCAGAGGGCGAGACGAGTGGAGTGAGGGATGTAGAGGTCAGGCAGGAGGCACACGAGAGGGGGCGACGTCCGAGTCAATCAGAATATCATTCAGCTTTGCGCACATCGCGCTTATATAGGCCACAAGTTAACAGGGCCTCGGAGCGTTATTAAACGACTCTCGGGCATTGAAAATGAAAGGGTAAGTAATCGCACAAGTGAGTTACGCACGATATGAGTCCAATGTTGTGTCCATAAGGTCGTCGCGATGGAGAGAAAATGTAGGCGCCCTGAATGTTCGGTTTCAGGGCGCACTGACCGTCCGACAGCGTGGGTACCTCGTGTTTTCGTAGGTCACCTGCTTCCGCCGTGTAGCTTAGATAATCGGTCAGTAATTAGATGGAATGAAACAAAACGAGCCCATAGGGCGATAAGAAAGTGAAACAAATGGCCATGGGTCCACACCCATGCGGACCCTGATTCCTTCCCGCACCTGAGACCAGCGTTGAGCGCGGCCTCGTCCAAATCCTACTCGTTGGCACGAGCGTGGCTCGAGCGCCCCTTCTCCTTGTCCGCCTGAGTTGACCCTGCATCTCTGTTCTCCTCGGATTTCATCATACAATGCAAGTTGAAGGTTTCGGGATCTCGGAATCTTGGGATTTGTGCGTATTATGCATGCGATTTTTCTTACAAATTTTCCCGCGTGCGACAGGTCACATGAAAAAGGCAGTAACCATCATGCGTGCCCACATTCAGAACATCCTGTATTTGTCCAACTGTTGTTCAGCATAAGGGCTCAGTCACTTTCAGATAATTGATCTCTGCTCATTGTCTTCCTTTCTCATTTTCTTTCCTTAGTGTCCGGCGGTCTTTTTACACCCATCACTTTGATACTGCCAAGTTTGTGCTGTTAATTTGATTCTAAACTTTGTCCACATGTTATCATATCAAACTCCAAGTGTATAAGAAAAAGTACACCCTATCGAAATATAGTACAGAACGTTGAGTTTTGCGTCCGTGAAAACCGAGATAGAGACACTGAGTTACGGCCTGCCAAGCACATCAAGACTTGGCGGAGAGCTATGGCCTACACGACAGTTCGTCTTGCATCAGGCATACTCACGTGTCGTGTAAGTTATCTGTCATCGGTTTGGGACTCAGGGATTACCGAGTCGAACCGAACTAGCGCTCTTTCGTCTGATGGAAAACATTGGGTGGCGAGGCGGTGCGTACCACCAAGTCAGCACAATCATTGAGATGATGATTGCTCCGCACGGACGTAGTAGCCTGATACCCATCCATAGGCAAAAGGTACCCAGTGCGGCCGTAGTTCGGCTTTCCAGTGAGACTTCATATGGCCCACGCAGTGTCTGTCCTGGCATGCGCATGGTACTCCGGCGGAGTCCTGACTTCTAATTGTTAACTATGTGTGTGCACGGTAGGAGCTACTGACTAAAGTCGTTCCGTCGGGCTGCAAGAATGAGGAAGCCGAATCCTGTGATATGTCAATGTGATAGAATAACCCGATGGTCTCGTTATGGTCCCGTTTTAAAACTATTGACCAAAAGTATGTATAGCGAAGTCGCTTGTGTGTCACGCTCTTGGTTAACGCAAAGAATAGACCGAAATAAATTGCTGAGTCATCACCATCGTCTCCAACAAGAACATATAGCCTGGTCGACATTTTAAGTATTCTTTCACAGTTAAAACTGGCCTCTCTTGTCATCGTCACTGAATCGCCAGTCAAAGTATACTCAGAAAGTGCCACTATCTCGATTAGAGGTAGTTCACTATCAGTTATCTGATTTGCACCCTTCGTCATCCCTCTAAGTGAATGGAGTGATCTAGGAGACTCTAAGGTTTTTCCTGGTATGTCTGATCATTAATCACCACTGTGTACTGTTGCCACTGCCACCGCATTTTCGGTTTCGGAAACCTTAGTAAGTGGTGTCAGGTCAGGGCACTCTCCTGTCTCGTCTCCCTAGTTGTTTAGGGGTACATAAGCATCTTCTCCGCACCACCAAATAGTTCTCCTTGCTGCTGGATCTTCATGTGGGCCGTCGCTGGTGCGTCTTTGTAAATCTGCCAACGATATTTCAGGTGACTGAACAAGTCTCGCACAGCTGTGCGCAGAAGTCAAG